>JAOTRH010016430.1:0-22573 GCA_034768845.1 Heliamphora exappendiculata | reverse complement strand
AAAGAATATTTATTTATAGGAAATGAAATATTAAAATCATCAAAATTAATTAATGAAGCATTTGTGCTAACAATACCTTCTGAATAGAGCGGGGTATATACCTCACATGCCTCGAGCGGTGCAGGACATGGTCAAACAGTATGCCCGAACTCTTTTACTGTACCTGTGGAAGCGTACAGTCAGCAAGGGTTGTCCATCTTCCCAACAATTCCCGAAACGGATTAACGTTCAGGGTATCGGGTCGACCAGGCAGGGGGTTGAAGAACAATGCATATGCATGCAGAAATGAAAATAAAAAATTTTATTAGGAACCAATGAAGCTTTTGAGTCTAGCTCTCTTATTTAATTTTAAAAACCAGTCCCCAGCAGAGTCGCCAAAAAATACTGTGGCTTTGGGAATTTGGGGTTAAAATGGGAGAATTCAAAGATATTTTGAAAAATATATTAAACACCTTGAAAATCAAATTTTAAAAACCCATTTTGTTGAAAATAGAGTCGTCACTTAGTTTTTTAGAAAAACTAAGAAAAACAAAAATGGCTACTGATCTTGAAAATGTTAACCAGAGAAAAGAGGGTTCGGGGGCTAAGGTACGAATCGAAAAAGGTGTTAGGAACCCCTTTCGCCCAGCCACAAGGTTGGCCTCTACTAATCATCATTGGTTCTTTAATATAATTTTTCAAATACATGCAAATAAAAAAATTAGGATGAAGAGTGAACATCCAAAATTAAATATGAAAAATACATAAAATATGTACATAACACTCCAAAATAAATAAGTGTAAAAAAAATTCTAAAATCCTATAACATGCAATTTCTATCTAAAGGATACATGAAACACATACCCACATGCAATATTGTTTAAATAACCTAAGTTAGCATGTTTTAGTTAAAAGAACAAATATGTTAAGTTGTTAAAATTATCTAACTTAGATTGCACAAAAATAAACTACACAATTTTGACATAAAGTAATCAAAACCTAAACTAATATATATACAATATGTATATTATTGAATTATCTAAAAATATGTACAAATTTTATGTTAAAGACTAACCAAAACAATAAAATCTATTAACAAATATTTTATGTATTAACAAGCAAATATTTGAAATTCTAATTTGAAGAAGAAAGAAATAAAAAAAATTTACAAACTAAAATAAAATGTTGAAAAATGCTTGTTTAAACCACTAAAAGAAAATCTTATTGTTTATATTTTATATTTTTTTAAACAAAAGAAAAGAAAAGAAAAATAATAGAAATGAAACAAACAAGTGAGTTTTTAATTATTGTTAGAAGAGAAAATTACACTATTAACTTGAAAAATTAAAATAAGAAAAATGAGAAGAACATTAACTAACATAAAGGTATTTTTATGTATGTTGTGTCTTTTTGTGGTTAATAAAAAAAATACTATGGAAGGCAAATTAAGTTAATAGAGGAATATTTTAAAGAAGATTTAACATCTTATATTTTTAAGAGAAAATAGAAGAAAATGGAGAAAAATAAAAGAGATGAAAAGAAAAATAGAATTTTCTTTTAAAGAGAAAATTATGATATTTTTTTGTAATTTTTGATTTACCAAAATAAAATAAAAGAAAGATAAAAATAAAATCATAAGGAAATAGATTTTTTTTGTAAGAGAGATGAATGTTAATATTATAAGAAGAGAAATGCTAAATGAAACTTTATTAAAATTAATAAGAAGATAAAAGGTAAGAAAAGAAAATTACACTAATATTGAAAGAAAAGAAAAGAAAATAGAAAGTATAAGTTAGAAAATGAATATTAAACTAAAAAAAATAAAATGAAGTATTAGTATTTAAAGAAAAGAAAATAAAATACTTAAAGAAAATTAGATAAGGCATTATAAGAAAAAATAAAGTTGATGATAAAAGAAAATAAAATGCTAGAAATATAAATGTTATTGAAGAGAAAAGAAAAAGAACATAAATGAAATAAAAATCGGAACATTAAACTAATACTTAAAAGAAAAATAGAAGAGAAAATAAGAAAGAAAAATAAATGCTAGAATATTAGAACAAAACTAAGAAAATAAAAGAACACTTAAACTAATATTATAAGCAAAGAAATAAGAAATAAATGATACATTAAGAAAAAAATTATATTAAGTCAAAAGAAAAGAAATAATACTTTTTTTTAAAAACTACATTATACAAAAAAAAATGCTAAAAAAGAAAGTTAAGTAGCTATAAAATGAAATATAAGAATTAAAATGGACCATTAAATTAATGATACAAGAAATGAAATAAAATAAAATACTAGTAAAAAGAAATTAGACTAATTAGAGGAAAATGAAAGTAAATAATGTTACAACATTAATTTAATATAAAAAGAAAGAAAATGAGAATAAAATGTTAGAATTTAAATGGATGTAATATTGATGATTATAACTATTTTTATGTAAATATTTTATATTTTAATAATAACGACATCATTTAGTCGTATTGTTAATTGATGTTTGTACTAATTAATGAATTAATTAAAAAAAAAGATAATGTACTTAATGTGAAAGTGTAAACTACGAAATTAAAGCAACCAAATTAAATAAAATTAAAGCAATTAGATTAAATGAAATTAAAAAAACTAAATTAAATGAAGCAATGTAAAGGATGACAAGATTAACTATGCAAATAAAAAAAATACATGAATTGAGATTAAATATAACTCGATCACCCCAAAAGATAAAAAATAGGGTTAGAAAGACCGGGAATCCAAGCAAGGTACCTGGATTGCCAGGGAATCTTCAAGTCGGGAAATGTGCTCCAATTGTCCAATCCTCGGGGGTAATCCAAGCAATCTAGGCTTCAATGTAGGTATGGGAAATTAGGGACTCGGTATCTCAACAGGGTTTTGGTGTCGGGGCTCGGGATCTCTCGATATATCGGCAGAGTTTCTCTCACTCAAAATTCCTTCTGAAAACGTATGCTGGGGTACGGTATTTATAGAATTCTTCAACCAATGAGGTGTTGCCACGTTTTGGGACACATCATGCCATTTGGAGTTGGCGGCCGCTACAATACAAGTTGGCGACCACTGGGTTGGAAAATGGTCTATTGGCCGCCGCCACAATGTGAGTTGGCGGTCGCCATGTTGGCAACGGTTTTCGAGAGATTCTATTGACGGCCGTCACAATGAACATGGCAGTCGCCACTTCTGGCAATGACTTAGAAACAAGTTATCGATGATTTGGTACAATTTTATTGGTTTTGAAGATTTTGAAGGTTTTTGATGACTGGGTTCAAATACCGAGCTTGGATCACCTCACGAGGATCGTATAGAGGCACTATTCCACATGTTTTTATCATCGAATTCGTCTAAGATTAGGCGGGGTCAAAGTAGGGTGTCTACATATGGCGGCGGCAACCGGTGATGGTTTCGGTGGTTTTAGCCGCGGATAATTTTTTTTATTGTTTTGTAATTTTTTTTTTCTTTCCAAAATTTTTTCTGGTTAAATAAAAAAAATGGGAGATAAGGACCGCTGGTTTTCATGAAACAAAGCTGAGTTTTTCAAAAAGTTGCGCCAAACATGGCGCTGGTCCCAATCCAGTAGGCGCAAGCAGCTTCAGCATCGTTTTTTTTGGGTTTTCCAAGCATACACTTCAGCGCACAGCCAAGAGGCGCACGGTTTCCCAATTGGCAAAGCAACCCGCAGCAGTCCCAAAGCGCCGGCGCAAGAAGCACCGGATCAAAACTGTGATTCCCAAACTGCTTCAGCAAAGCTTCAATGGTTTCCAAAGCAGCACGTCTAAGCAAAGAAATTCCACTACAGGGCCAGCGCCAATTAGCTTCCAAACCGGAGTACTGTTTCGGTGCTTAGCAATTCCAAGCAGCTTTCCAAGAGTTTTTTTTTTTGCGGTACAAAAAGCAACAAAACAGCCAGCAGTGTTGTCCAATAGGCTGCGGCGCTTTGTAGCTTGGATCGCAAGGAGCGGTTTTCCAGTTTAGGATTTCATACTATTTTGGCACAATCCCAATCCAAGTGATTTTCCAGGCGCAAATCATCAGCAGCGGTTTCCTAAAAAGCAGCTAATACATATTGGATTATTGAAGCTTATCTTCAAAACAGGGTACTAAAACTCTTTACAGTTTCAGATGGATAATAAAATCGGGATTTATATTTATTTTGTATTTAATTTATTTTTTATATTAATTGCGTGGATGATTATTATTTGTTTTATTTATCATGTTAATTTAATTAATTCAAATATTCAGTTTTAATTAAAATATTTTGTAATAGAAAATAAAATTAAGTTCTTTTAATTAATTAATTAAATAATTTTTTTTAGATATTTTATTTTTTACAAAATATCACGTTTAAGATGTTTTTTTTAAAATTAGATATCTTAGAAAAACGTGAAAATTAATTCTGAATTTTGAATTAATTCAATGGAAAAATGTTTAATCAAAATAAATTATTTTTTTCAAAAACTATAAAATAGAAAATAAAATAAATAAATGTCTTTAATCACTACCTTAGCTGAAAAGCTAGAGAAAAAACTGTGTATTTGTTAAATTTTATTTGTTATGCATTTAAACACGAAAAAATTGTTTGATAAATAAGAATCAGTGGAATCGTATACACGGAAAGATGTTTAATTCTTCCAGATCGTGTGACTTTCGAAAGATGGTTTGATAAATCAGAATAAGTAGAATCGTATGCACGGAAAGATGTTTGATTCTTTCAGATCGCGTGACTTTCGAAAGATGGTTTGATAAACTAGAATATTTGGAATCGTATACACGGAAAGATGTTTGATTCTTTTAGACCGTGTGACTTTTAAAATTAATAAATTTATTTTAATTAAATGGATTTTTATAACTCTAAAAAATATTTTAAAAATTCAAGTGGGAGAGAAAATTTATTCACAGATAAATCCCGCAGTCTCCATCACCAGTTTATAGGCGATGTAATTAAATCCTGCGTGTTGGCAGTAAGACCTTCCTCCCTATCGGACAGATTAATTTCGGTATCGCCAGTACAAACCTCCTTTAGGGATAATTCTGGATAATTGTTAGTATGAATCACTTCTCCATCTGAAGGGTTCATTGTGAAGCGATTAATTTGAGATTATGTGATGGTTAACACTTAACTGTATATAATAGTATCCTCTCCATTTGAGTCACTGCCATTATATATTGGACCGAAGTTATGTTAGCTATTTAATTTTACTTGGCATGGTGAGCTGCTTAGATAGTAAAATTAAAAGGAATTGTCCTGTCTGGTCTGATGAAGAATAGTAGATGTTCACTCATCGTGACATGCTATTCTCAGGTAACCAGACTGCTGGCGAATTAATTTTAAAATGGTAGAGAAAAATAAATTAAAATGAATTCAAAATTTTACTCATCATAATTAATGGTTTTTTTTAATTATGTAATTCTGAGGATTAAAATGAATTTCAGCCCACTTGCTTCAATACTCAAAGAAAACAAACTAATAGGACCAAATTATGTTGACTGAAAATGCAACTTGAATATAGCTTTAACTACAAATGGTATTCCTTCAATACCAGAAAATGTGTTTGTTTTAGAAAAAGGTTCTTACTCGGGACCGAAAGGCATGAAGAAGAAAAATGTTCAGAAATAGGAAGACACATTTTTCAAGGTAATTAGTAGGCCACGAATTGGTATTAAAAAGCAGAAAGGCAGATATTTTCACTGCAACTAGACCCGGCACTGAAAAAAACTATGTCTAGTATTTCTCAAAAGGTAGAACAAATACGGTAATTTCTGTTCACTGGTTGTGGAAACATGTTTAGCGGTATTATTTATCGGTACTTGGTGTGTAGATACAGGAGCCACTAATTATGTCTGCAATTTATTGCAGGGGTTCCAGAAAATCTGACAACTTAGTGATGGGGAGATTTACCTACATATGGACAATAATATAAAGATAATAGCAGTTGTAATAGAAGATGTCACTCTCAATTTTGGTAGAAATCGGGTATTAATATTGAGAGATTGTCTTTATGTACCTGCCATTAGAAGGAACTTAGTTTTCGTTTCTAGATTGGCTAAAGACAGACATTTTGTTTATTTTAATAATTCTATGGTTATTAAGGATAATAAACGGGTTATCTATTCTGGTACATTGGTGGATAATCTTGATAATATTACTCCAATCTCTCCTATACTGTAACTAACTGAAATGAATAACACATCTAATTTATCATATAAAAGAAAGTTTCCTTCTTTAATGAACTAAACGTTTCTTTGGCACTTACGCTTGTGTCATATTAATTTAAAAAAGATAAATAGACAAGTAGCAGATGGACCTTTGAGTTCATTGAAAGTGGAGGCACTTCCAGTCTGTGAATCTTGCTTAGAGCGTAAGATGGCCAAGAGGCCATTTTCGGCCAAAGATTGTAGAGCTAAAGAACTATTGGAGCTGATTCATTCTGATGTATGTGGTCCTATGACAATCCGAGTTAGAGGTGACTTTTAGTACTTTGTCAATTTTATTGATGACTACTCAAGGTATGGATACATTTACCTGACGCATCGTAAGTCTGAATGTTTTGAAAAATTCAAAGAATTCAAGGCGGAGGCCAAGAAGCGTCTAGGTAAAAGTATCAAATCACTATGATTCGACCGTGGTGGGGAATAGCTCTTTGGAGAGTTTAAGGACTACTTATCATCAGGGAGGATTACATCCCAGTTGACTGCATCTAGCACTCCTCAATAGAATGGTGTAGCAGAAAGAAGGAATAAGACTCTTATGGAAATGGTAAGTTCAATGATGAGTTATTCAGGTTTACTAGATTAGTTTTGGGGACTCGCTTTAGAGACAGCAACTTACATTCTATACTTGGTACCTTCTAAGTCAGTACTTTTTACTCCCACAGAATTGTGGACCGGGCGTAAGCCTAGTCTGAAACGCATTCGAATTTGGGGGTGTCCAGCATATGTGCTGAAAGAGAACACGGGTAAGTTGGAACTGAGGAAAGAAATTTGTTTCTTTGTGGGGTATCCAAGGGGAACGAAATGTGGTCTATTTTATAATCCTAAGGATCAGAAGGTCATTGTTAGCACCAATGCCCAATTCTTAGAAGAGGATTATATTATGGATCACAGACCCAAAAGCAAAATTGTTCTGGAAGAACTGAGAGAAAATATCAGTAGAACGGAAGAAGAACCACAAGTTACTGATAGTCCATTACCTCATCGTAGTGGAAGGATTATCAGGACAGGTGCAAATTAAGAATAGGGTGCTGATGCACAGGGTTCAGATTTTTCACAGCCAATTATTGCTAGTACACAGACACAGGTAGTGTCTCGTCGTAGTGGGAGGGTTGTTCAACAACCTGATCGGTATATGTTCTTGGGAGAGTCTTTTGACAGGATCCCGACAGAACTGGATACCGAGCGTTGAAACTACAATGAAGCACTACAAGACAAAGATGCAGATCTTTGGCAAAGGGTTATGAATTCAGAGATAGAATCTATGTATTTCAATTAAGTTTGGGAACTTGTAGAACCACCTGAAGGGATCTACAAGAGGAAGAGAGGAGTAAACGGGAAGATTGAAACCTTTAAAGTAAGGCTTGTTGCTAAAAGATTGACTCAGAAAGAAGGGATCGACTATGAGAAAACTTTTTTATCAGTAGCCATGCTTAAGCTATCTAGATTCTCTTATCCAATGTCGGACATTTCGATTACGAGATCTGGTAAATGGACGTCAATACAACTTTTCTTAATGGAAGTCTTGACGAGTATATCTATATCATACAACCAGACGAATTCATTGTAAAGGACCAAGAACACATGTTGTGTGAGCTTAAGAGATCCATTTATGGACTTAAGCAGGCACGAGATCCTGGAACATTCGATTTGATCAAGCTATAAAGTTTTATGATTTTGATCAAAGTTCGGATGAGTCATGTGTGTACAAGAAGTGTAATAGAAGTGTGGTGATCTTCCTAGTACTTTATGTAAACGATATCTTGCTCATCAGAAACGATGTGGAGGCATTATCTACGGTTAAAGTGTGGTTATTTGGGCAGTTCGATATGAAAGACTTAGGAGAAGCCAGTCACATCCTTGGGATCAAGCTTATGCGAGATCGAAAACAAAAGATGTTGAACTTATCACAAGTAAAGTATATCGATGATATCCTTGCTCGTTTTAGCATGTAGGATTTCAAGAAAGGGTTTCTCCCTTTCAGGCATGGAATCACTCTATCCAAGGATCAGTGTCCTAAGACACCTGATGAGATAAAGAAGATGAAGGCGGTTCCTTATGCTTCGACAGTAGGAAGCCTCATGTATGCTATGCTTTGCACTAGACCCGACATCTACTTTGCCGTTGGCATGGTTAGCAGATATCATTCTAACCCAGGACAGAAGTATTAGACTGCAGTAAAGAATATAATCAAGTACTTGAAAAGGACTAAGGATTATATATTGGTTTACCAGGTAGAAAGCCTAGTACCTTTGGGGTACAAAGCTCAGATTTCCAGTCTGACAAGGATTCCCGTAAGTCTACCTTAGGATATGTGTTTACCTTAGGAGATGGAGCTATAAGTTTGAGGAGTATCAAGTAGTCCTGTATTGTTGATTCCACCATGGAGGCCGAGTACGTGGCAGCTTCCGAAGCAGCCAAGGAGGCCGTTTGGCTCAGAAACTTTCTAATGGATCTAGAAGTGGTACCTTCTGTTTAGTCGGCTATTACACTTTACTGTGACAATAGCGGAGCGGTTGCAAACTCGAAAGAGCCAAGGGTCCATAAGAAAGGCAAGCACATTGAGCGTAAGTATCACCTGATACGAGAAATTGTACAGAGAGGTAATGTTGCTATGATCAAGATTGCATCAGGAGACAAACTCGCAGATCCTTATATAAAGAGCTTACCGGCTAAGACTTTTGATAGTCATGAAAAAAGCATGGGAGTCAGATGTATAGCAACAAGATTTTGAGTATAAGTGGGAGATTGTTAGGATTGGTATACTGAAAATTATATTTTTAGTATTTAATTTTATTTTAATAAAATTAATTTTTTATTTGATGAGAATCTTTATGAGTAATGTATGTATATCATTTCTTTGATATTACGCACGAATGTCCGATATTCTGTATAGTATTTAATCTGGTGTGTAGAGTACGGCTTGCACACAGAAGATCAGATTTTGGGTCCTTGCGAAATATAAGTTTTATGCTCACAGTTTAGATAGAAATTGGCATACCATCGGTACGACTGTGGCACAGAGTTTTAGTAGGCCTGTCTTGGTTACGGAAAAAAGATAATAACGTCGTTTATTGTTCTGACTCTATGTGCCAGTACACTTTGCGTGTATTGAATGGGACATTTGGGGTAATTAATTTTGTACTGACTACTCACTAAATAAACTAATTCACACCCCAAGATTATTATGTATAGTACTTATCCTCTTAATCCTGAAATAATTATTGATTTGCATATATTTAATATTTATTATTTTTATTCATTAGAGGGTGCGATCTTATACGAGTTTATATTTCTAGTGAGTTAGATAGCAGTATTATTTATATAGAAAATATTTATTGACGGAATCCATGTCTCGAATGATCGGGATTGACGATACCCTCTTAAGGATGCTTATAAGTTTTGATCGAGCCAAACCCTGCAGGTAGATTTAATTATTCAGCGGTCAAATAAGTTAAGCGAAAGGGCTTAAGGAATATCAAGATGCCGATTAAATTAAATTGTTAGTAATTAAATTTAATTGGCGGGTATCAGAAATCTTAACGTGATGAGAAATGGTAAGCATTTAATAACAGGAGCTCAATGTAAGAAGGTCTTTAGATTATGGGTAAGAGTGCAATTATAGTTCTTTAGTGGTGTGAACTGTAATTCAGTATTTTATAAAAATTATCGAAATCGCTGCTGGTTTTCCATAATTGCAGATACTGCTATGCGTCTTTCTTTAATTGTAGAAACCGCTGGTAGGTGTTTGTGTTTCACTGAAAGTCTAACTCATAATTATTCCCTAGGTCCCTGCTGTAGCCCTATATATACGCGGATAGGCTGAACCAGTTGAAGATTGATAGTTCATATATCATATATCAGAGATATCATATTTTGTCTTTCAAGATGAAAGATATCGGGATTCTACCAGTACGAATTCTCAGAGAATCGTAGCCCACACTACGTTCGAGGATCGCGTAAATGAATACAGTAAAAAATATGACTGGAGATTTAACTCGAAATCAAGTCGTAGTTGAAGATTAGATCGATAAGAGGTATTCAACTAAATTAACTTTCGTTGCACGGGTTTATTTTTGATCGTTCAATGTCAAAATTTTTATCTGGAGCTCGTTTCGGCGTTTACCCGTCCAGTTATTTTTTTACTAAAAATTATTTTACAAAAATAATGATCTTGACAGTATTGCCTCAAATAGGTGGCGAGTACCTCTTTGGAGAGTTTAGAGACTATTTGTCGGCAATGGAGATTACATCCCAGTTGACTACACCGGACATTCTATAGTAAAATGGTGTAGCAGAAAGAAAGAATATGATTCTTATGGAGATGGTGAGGTCTATGAAGAGATATTCGAACTTACTCGATTCGTTTTGGGGATTTGCATTAGAGACAACAATTTATATTATGAATTTGATACATTCTACTCCCATAGAATTATAGACCATGCACAAGCCTAGTCTAAGACATATTCGAATTTAGGGGTTCCAGCACACGTGTTGAAAGGGGACACGAAATAGTTGGAATCAAGAACGGAGATCTGTTTCTTTGTTAGACATCCTAGGGGAACGAAGGGTGGTTTATTTTATAATCCTAAGAATCAGAAAGTCATTATCAGTGCTAATGGTTGATTCTTAGAAGATGACTATATAATGGATTACAAGCCCAAGTGTAGAATTGTTCAAGAAGAGTTGAGAGAAAATACCAGTAGAACGAAAGATGAACCACAAGTCATTGATATCCCATTGCCTCGTCGTAGTGGGAGGATTATCAAGACACGTGCCAATTTTGAACCAGATCAGAGTGCTACCACAAGCATGCCGGTTTTAAAACTAAGACTGCATGTGGATAATGGTGCACATGGTTTAGAATCAGCATAGCTTGTCACTGCTAGTACACAAACATAGGTATTACCTCGTCGTAGTGAAAGGGTTGTTCGTCAACCCGATCGGTATATGTTCTTAGAAGAGTATTTTGACAGAATCCTAGAAGAACTGGATACTGAACCCTGTAACTACAACTAAGTACTCAAGATAAAGATGCCAAACTATGGCAAATGGTTATGAATTCAGAGATGGAGTTTATATACTCTAATCAGGTCTGGAAACTTGTAGAATCACCTGAAAAAATAAAATCCATCGAATGCAAGTGGATTTATAAGAAGAAGAGCGGAGTAGACGGACAGGTAGAAACCTTCAAAGCTAGGTTTACTGTAAAAGAGTTTACTCAGAAAGAAGGGATCAATTATGAGGAGACCTTTTTGTTGGTAGGCATGCTTCAGTCTATCCAGATTCTCTTATCCATTGCGGCTCATTTTGATTCTAAAATTTGGCAAATGGACGTTAAGACGTCTTTTTTTAACAGAAGTTTTGACAAGTGTATCTATATAGTAGAACCATATGGTTTCATAGTAAAGAGCCAGGCGCGCATGTTGTGCAAGTTTAAGAGATCCATTTATGAACTTAAGCAGGCATTTAGGTCTTGAAACACTCGATTTGATCAGGCTATCAAGTATTATGATTTTGATCAAAGTCTTGACGAGTTTTGTGTGTATAAGAAGTGTGATGGAAGCGTGGTGGTATTTCTAGTACTTTACATATATGATATCTTGCTTGTCAAAAATGATGTGAGGGGTGTTATCTTTGGTAAATGTATAGTTACCTAGCCAACTCGATAAGAAAAATTTGGGAGAAGCCAGTCACATCCTTGGGAACAAGTTTATGCGAGATCAAAAATAGAGAATGTTGGGCTTATCACAAGCTACTTATATCCATATAGTCCTAGCTCGTTTTAGCATGTAGGATTATAAGAAAGTGTTTATCCCTTTCAGGTATAGAATCACCCTATCTAAGAATCAGTATCCTAAGACAACTATTAATGTAGAGAAGATGAAGGCAGTTTCTTATGCTTCGACAGTAGGAAGTCTTATGTATGCTATATTTTGTACTAAACTCTACATCTATTTTACTGTTGGCATAGTTAGCATATATTAGTCTAATACAAGGCAAGAGTATTGGATAGCGATAAAACATATAATCAAGTACCTGAAAAAGATTAGAGATTATATGTTAGTTTACCAGATAGATGTTCTAGTACCTTTGAGGTACATAAACTTGGATTTTCAATCAGGTAAGGATTCTCAAAATTTACCTCGAGATATGTGTTTACCTTGAAAGGTGGAACACATCGAGAGTAAATATCACCTGATACGAGATATCTTACAATAG
The DNA here is from genome assembly GCA_034768845.1 of Heliamphora exappendiculata. Lineage (NCBI taxonomy): Eukaryota > Viridiplantae > Streptophyta > Magnoliopsida > Ericales > Sarraceniaceae > Heliamphora > Heliamphora exappendiculata. Next base: position 10,150 of record JAOTRH010016430.1, on the reverse strand, counting down.
GTGATGTAGCCAAGGTCAAGATTGCATTAAGAGAAAATCTTGCAGATTCTTTTAGAAAGAGCTTACCAGGTAAGACTTTTGGCAGTCATGTAGAGGGCACATGAGTCAGATGTCTGGCAGCATAATTTTGAGTATAAGTGGGAGATTGTTAGGATTGTATATTAAAAATCATAGTTTTAATTTTAGTATTTAATTTTATTTTGTAATAATAAAATTAGTTTTTTTATTTTATGAGAATTTTAATGAGCAATATATGTATTTCAACATTTATTTGATGTCGTGCATAAATGTCTTTTATTCTACATAGTATTTAAACTGGTATATAGAGTTTGGCTTACACATGTAAGATCAGATTAAAGGTTCTTGTAAAAAGTAAGTTTTTGGTTCACAGTTTAGATAGAATTGGACAAACCATCGGTATAACTGTAGTACAGAATTTTAGTAGACCTATCTTAGTTACAGAGAACAGATAATAGCATCGTCTATTGTTCCGATTCGCTGTACTAGTACACTTTGTGTGTATTGAACAATACTATGTTGGGATAATTAATTTTATACTGATTATATAAATTAATTCACACCACATGATTATTATGAGTGTTTATGCTCTTAATCTTGATATAATTAATTATTTATGTATATTTAATATTTATTATTTTAATTCATTTAAGGGTGCGATCTTTAATTGATCTATAATTTTCGTGAGTTAAATAACGATATTGATTATATGATAAATATTAATTATTAACGGAATTCATATACTAAATGATCGTGATTGACGATATTCCTTTAAGGAGCTAATAAGTTTTGACCGAGCTAAATCTTACAGGTGGATATAATTATCCGATAGTCAAATAAGTTAAGCGGAAGGTATTAAGAAATTTATTTAAGAAGTTGATTAAATATAATTGTCAGTAATTTAATTTAATCGGCGAGTATCGAGAATCTTAATATAAAATAAATAAATAAGCATTTAATAACAGGAACTCGAATACTATGATTTTGAAAATAAGACTGGGGCTGCAATTATAATTCTTTAGTAGAATGAATTATAATTTATATTTTTATAAAATTGCTTCTAGGTTGAGGCAAAATTTTATAACTATATTGGAAGCCCATGTCCTATTTACTCTATAGGTCCCTGCTGTAACCTGTTTATATGTTGTTTAAAACCTGACACCATAATTCATATTATTCAGTTAGTGATTAGGTGGCTAGGATTTTCACTTTCTTTGAAAATTTTAAGCCTAATCAAGAAGGTTTTAAAGAACACAATAGATCAAATTCCACACTTTGTTCGTGTTTAGCATTCGAGAATACAGCAGAAGGTTTGTGTCGAAAATATACTAGAAGTCAAAAATTGCAGCGGATTGTTGACTAACAATTGTTGTAGCAACCAAAATCATCTAACCAGATTTCGAAAGGTATATTCCTAAATTTAACTTTGGGAGTATTTATGGGTTTTATTTTGATTATTCGATGTCAAAAAATTTTAATTTGGACCCAGTTTCGGTGTTTGCCCGTCCAAAAATATTTTTTGAATAAAATCATAGATATAATCTTAAGATCTTGGCAGTTTGCCCTAGCAAGACCAACATCAGGATGGCCCCCAAGTTAAATCTTTGATCGAATATTTCACTCATTCAGAGTATGTGTCACCCTTCTTGTTTCTAGCCCCCTTTGCGATTGGCGCCATGCACTAACGAAATCAAATCCAATATCATCCAAATGCTTCCATCTTTTTGTGGATTTGGTAATGAGGATCCATACAAGCACATAGACAAATTCTTAGAAATTTTCGCAACAGTTAAAATCAGTAACTTTTCTGATGAAACCCGTAAAATGAAACCGTTTTTGTTCTCCCTCAAGGATAAAGCCAAACATTGGCCATATTCTCTAGAACCGAACACAATCACCACTTGGGCTAAACTTTAGCAGGAATTTCTTAAAAAATATTTTTTCATAGGCAAGATCAACCAAATCAGACGCATCATCACGAGTTTCACTCAACACGACGGCAAGACCTTCTACGAGACTTGGGAACGCCTTAAGGATCTTATTAGAGCTTGTTCCATCACCAGGTGCCAAAATGGCAACTAGTCCAGTGCTTCTATGAAGAGTTGACACCTCAACACCGTCAGTTTGTTGTCACTTATTGTGGTGGAACATTTATGTTGAAAAATGAAAATAAGGTATGGAGTCTTTTTGAGAGTTTGAGTGAGAACTCTCAACACCAAGTCTCAACCTCTCGTACTCCATAGTCTCCTCCACTTCAAAATTCTTAGGCATATACGAGATTTCACAGTCTCCTAACCTAGGTTTTTGTCAGGATTGTTTACTAAAAATTATGAATTTATTTTTTAGTTTTAGTATTTAATTTTATTTTAATAAAATTATTTTTTTATTTTATGATAATCTTAATGAGCAATATATGCAACATTATTTCTTTAATATTATGCATGGTTGTCCTTTATTATCTATAGTATTTAATCTGGTGTGTAGAGTACAACTTGCACACAGAAGACCATATTATAGGTTCTTGTAAAATATAAGTTTGGTTCATAGTTTAGATAGAAATTGACAAATTATCGGTACAACTGTATCACAGAATTTTAGTAGACCTGTCTTGATTACAGGGAATAGATAATAGCGTCGTATATTATTCTGACTCGCTGTTCTAATTCACTTTGTATATTAAACATGACTACATTGGGGTAATTAATTTTATACTGACTATATAAATTAATTCGTACCCCAAGGTTATTATGAGTGCTTATGCTTTTAATTCTGAAATAATTATTATTTGCGTATATTTAATATTTATTATTTTAATTTATTAGAGAGTGCGATCTTTTATGGGTCTATAGTTCCGGTGAGTTAGATACTGATATTAACTATATGATAAATATTAATTATTGACGAAATTCACGTCCCGATTGTTCGTGATTAAATTTAATTAGTGGGTATCGAGAATCTTAACGTAGAGAGATAAGTTAAGTATTTAATAATAGGAGTTCAATGCAAATTGATCTTGAAATTATGGCTAAGAGTGTAGTTACAGTTCTTTAGTGGTGTGAACTATAATTTAGTATTTTATGCAAATTACAAAAATCGCTAGAAGATTTTTATAATTAAAAAAACTGCCTAGAGGTTTGCATATTTGCAGAAATCGCTGGATAGATATCTGGGTTACAATAGAAGTCTAAGTCATAATTACTCCATAGATCCCTACTGTATCCCAATAAATATGCAGGTATGTCATATTCATAAGTTGTCTTTCAAGACTAAGGTTGACCAGGTTCTGCCAGTACCAGTTCTCGAAGTATCGTAACTCATAATATGTTCAAAAATCACATCAAGAATACAGTAGAAGGTCTGATCGAAGCTTCAACTCGGGAATCAAAGTTCGTAATTGAAGAATCGGCCAAAAGGTATTCATCTAAATTAACTATAGTGACACGGGTTTTATTTTTAATCGTTCGATATCAAAAAGCCTTTTTCCTGGAGCCTGTTTCGGCAATTACCCACCCAGTTTTATTTTTCAAAAAAATCGTTTACTAAATCAATGATCTTAGTAGTTTGTTTGCAACAATTGGTATCAGAGCCATTTTGATTTTTGTTTGCGGTTTATTGAGGGACCGGGTAGATTTAGAACTGTGCTAACTTTATTTTACAGACGTTCTAATCCTGGTTTTATGATCATCGTTACTTTCATGTTTGATTGAATGTTTTGAATGATGAGTTAATTAATTTTAATCACGAGGATTGATCGTTATAATTTAAACTTTTTAGTTCGAATGTGAGTCTACGGACATAGGTTTTCGATGTAAATTTTTTTATTTATTTATAACTATTATTTAAAATATTTAAGAACATGTTATTTATGAACACGAAGAACAGGGCGACGGCATAACTGGCGACATTGACAGTGGTTTCGAGTTTTTCAGGTCACAGATGGCGGTAATTTCTGTACGATTTTGAAATAATTTTTTTGGCAACTTTTCTGCAAATTTTATACATAAAAACAGCAACAAAAAGGGTTTAAAAAATAGCAAAAATTGGTAGAAAAAACAGCCACCAGCAGCGGCATTTGCGGAGGCAACCGGGGCTATTTTTGTTGGTTTTCACTGTATTTTTTGAACAAGTTTTGAGCAAATTTTTAGGTATAAAATAGCAGCAAAATAGGCTTTAAAAAATAATTTAAAATAGTTAAAAAACAGCCACAAATTGTGGCAAACAAAGCCAGTAGCGGCGGCGACAACCCTTCAGGGCTATTTTCGAGGCTTGTTCGGGACTATTTTTGAGACAACATGTTACTGGATTTCTGTGCTAAAAGCAAGAGAAAATGGGAACCAAAACCACCGTGGAAAAAGCTCAAACGGGCAGCGGTAAGGAGGCGGCGGCGCAGGTAGTGCGGTGGCAACCTCTTCGAGGCTTTTCGATGGCTGTTTTTCGGGCTGTTTTCGAACTGGGATTTTTACAGAAAAATAGTATTTTTCGAGAGTTATTTAAAAAAAAAAAAGGATGAAAATAGAGGTCGGGAGTGTTAGGGTTGTATACTGAAAATCAAGAATTTATTTGATTTTAGTATTTAATTTTATTTTTTAATAAAATTAATTTTTCATTTTATGAGTATCTTAACGAGCTATGTATGCAATAACATTTCTTTAATGTTATATATAGATGTCCTTTATTCCGTACAGTATTTAATCTTGTGTGTAGAGTACGATTTACACACAAAAGACCAGATTTTAAATTTTTACAGAATATAAATATTTGTTCTGAGTTTAAATGAAAATAAGCATCCCATCGGTATAACTGTAGCACAGAGTTTTAGTTGACTTGTCTTGGTTATGGGGAACAAATAATAGCATCGTCTATTGTTCTAACTCTCTGTGCTAGTACACTTTGTGTGTATTGAACGGAACACATTAGGATAATTAATTTTATACTGACTCTATAAATTAATTCACACCCCAAAATTATTATGAGTGCTTATACTCTTAATTTTAAAATAATTATTATTTACGTATATTTGATATTCAGTTATTTTGATTTATTAGAGGGTATAAAAAATCTTAACGTGGAAAGATAAGTTTAGAATTTAATAACAGGAGCTCAATGCAATATGATTTTGAGATTATTACTTAGAGTGCAATTACAGTCCTTTAGTGGTGTGAACTGTAATTTAGTATTATATGAAAATTTCAAAATCGCTACAAAGTTTCTATAATTACATATACCGCTGAGAGGTTTGCATAATTACAGAAATCGCTGGATACGTGTCTAGGTTACGCTAGAAGTTTTTGTTATAATTACTCTATAAGTCCCTGCTGTAACTCTATAAATATACGGGTAGGTTGAACCAAATTTATAACTGGTCTTCAAGACTAAAGCTGACTAACTTCTGTCAGTACAAGTTCTCAAAAGATTGTAACCCACATTACGTTTGAGGATCACATAAGGGAATATAGTAGAAGGTTTGATAAGAGTTTCAACTCGAAATTAAAAGTTCATAGTTAGAGAATCGACCTAAAAGGTGTTCTTGTAAATTAACTGTGGTGGCTCATGTTATATTTTGATCGTTTGACATCAAAAGTTTTATCTGGAGCCCGTTTCGGCGATTGTTCGTCCAGTTATTTTTATCAAAAAATCGTTTAAAAAAATAATGATATTGGTAGTGTTGCCTCCGACAATTGGTATTAAGGCCATTTTATTTTTTGTTTATAGTTTATCGAAGGGCTGGATAAATTTAGAACTATACTAACTTTGTTTTGCAGGCATTTTAATCTCAATTTTATGATCATCTTTTTATTTATATTTTATTGAATGGTTTGGATGATAATTATAATTATTATTTTTAATCACGAGGGTTGATTGTAATAGTTTAAGTTTTTTAGATCGAATGTGAGCTTACGTGATATAGGCTTTTTATATAAAATATTTTAAATATTATTTTAGAATATTTAAGAACATGTTGAATATCTAAGAACATGAAGAACATGCGGCGGAACCGACAGTGGTTTTGGGAGTTACGGGCCACAGATCGCGGTGATTTTTTCACAAATTTTTTGATAAGTTTTCTAGCAATTTTTTTTTTGCAATTTTTAGGCTTAAAAACAGTATTAAAACAGGTTCTAAAAACACAAAAATAAAATAGGCACAAAAATAGCCCATCTGGCGATGGTTCAGGACTATTTTTCGATGGTTTTTGCATTGTTTTCAAGATTGACTTTGAGTAATTTTTAAGCATAAAATAGCAGTAAAATACTGCTAGAAAACAGTCCCAAAAAATGAAAAAAAAATAGCAGCAAAATAGTGGAAGAAAAAGCAGGAGCTATTTCTAGAGTTTTTTCAGGATATTTTTGAGGCGTTATTTGAAGCATCCTATTGATGGATATCAATACTATTTTCTAGAAAAAAACAAGAGCCAAAAACACCATGGGAAAAGCCCAAATGGATAGTGGCACAGGGGCAGCGGTGCTGGGCAGTGGTGACACTATGTTCGAGGCTTATTGATGGCTGTTTTTCAAGTTGTTTTCATTTTGATTTTTTGATAGAAAAATAGTATTTTTCGAGTTCTATTTTAAGAAAAAAAAATGACGTAAAAATTAGACCACAGAGGAGGCGGCAAAAGGCATCTGAAGTTGGTGGTAGCGGCGGCACTAGCGATGAGGCTGGTGGCCGACGGTGGTGGTGGCTCGTTCGGGATGTCTTGGATCATGTTTTCTGATATGTTTTGATCCTGATATGATATATTTGTATATTACTGCAATTTAAATAGTCCTGATACAATCGGGATACAGAAAACTGATTCGGAAAATGATTATTACAGATTATCTTCTGAACAGGAGATTGAAACTCTTTAAAGTTTCGATTCGATCGTAAAATAGGGATACATACATATTTTGCATTTATATTCTTATAAACTGCATGATGATATATATCTATTTTATTTATTCATGATAATTTAATTAATTCGAAAAATTTAGTTTTAATTAAATATTCAGTAAAGAAATATAAAATTAAGTTTTTTTAATTAAAAAGAAAAAATTTAGATATTTTATTTTTTACAAAATATCACGTTTAAGATGATTTTTTTTATAAAATTGGAATCTTATAAAAAAGGTGAAAATTAATTTTGAATTTTCAATTAATTAAATAAATAAATATTTAATCTAAATAAATTATTATTTTTGAAAAATGTGTAACTAAAATAAAATAAATAAATACCTTTAATCACTACCTTTGTTGAAATGCTAAAAAAATATCTGTGCATTCATCGAATTTTATTTATTACGTATTAAACAAGAAAAGATGATTTGAAAAATCAAAATCTTTGGAATCGTGTATATGGAAAAAAGTTTTAGACTCTTTCAGATTGTATGATTTTTAAAATTAATAAATTTATTTTAATTAAACAGATTTTTATAACTCTCAATTTTTTTAAAAAAATTTAAGTGGAAGAGAAAATTTATTCACAGATAAATTCTGCGGTCTTCATCACTAGTTTGTGGGCAATATAATTAAATCTCGCGTGTTGGCAGTAAAGCCTTCCTTCTAATCGAACAGATTAATTGCGGTATTGCCTGTATAAACCTTCTGTGAGGATAATTTTGGATAATTGTTAGTATAGATTACTTCTCCATCTGAAGGGTTCTTTGCGAAGCGATTGATTTGAGATTAGGTGCTGGTTAGTACTTAGCTATAAATAATTAGTAGCCTCTCTATCTGAGTCACTGCTATTATTAACTGGATCAAAATTATGTCAGCTATTTAATTCTACTTGGTAGGGTTAGTTACCTAAATAGTATAATTAATAGGAATTGGCATATCTGGACAAATGATGGATAGTAAACGTTTTTCCATCGAGACATGCTATTCATAGGATACCAGGTTGTTGGCGATTTTTTTTTAAAATTAGTAGAGAGAATCAAGTTAAAATAAATTTAAAATTTTACTTGTCATAATTAACAATTATTTTTAAGTATGTAATTCTCAAGAATAAAATGGCTTTCATTCCACTCGCTTCAATACTCAATGAAAACAAACTAACGGATTCAAATTTTATTGACTGAAAAAGTAACTTAGATATAACTTTAACTAGCAAAGCTATTCCTTCAATGCTAGAAAATGTGTTTATTTTAAAAAAGATTCTTCATCTAGGCCAAAAGGTATGAAGAAAAAAAGATTCAGAATCAGGGTACACGATTTTCAAGGTAGTTAGTGGGCTACGGACTGGTGTGAAAAAATCGAAAGAAAAATATTTTCACTGCAACCAGATACGACACTAGAAAAAATAATGTTCAGTTTATCTAGAAAGTTGAACAAATAGGGTAATTATTTTCATTGGTTATGGAAACATGTTTAACGATGTTATCTACCGGTATCTGGTGTATAGATACGAGAGCTACTAATTATGTCTGCAATTCATTGCAGGGGTGTCAGATGTAAAGGGCATGAGAGTCAGATGTACGACATCATGATTTTGAGTATAAGTGTGAGATTATTGGGGTTGTATATTGAAAATCATGAATTTATTTGATTTTAGTATTTAATTTTATCTTTTAATAAAATTAATTTTCTATTTTATGAGAATCTTAATGAACAATGTATGTAATTTTATTTCTTTAATATTATGTATGGATGTCTTTTATTTTGTACAGTATTTAATATAGTGTGTAGAGTACGGTTTGCACACAGAAGACCATATTTTAAGTTTTTACAGAATATAAGTATATGTTCACAGTTTTATACGGAAATGAACATATTATCGGTACGACTGTAGTACAGAGTTTTAATAGGCTTGCCTTGATTATCGGGAACAGATAATAGCGTCGTCTATTGTTCCGACTCTCTGTACTAATATACTTTATGTGTATTGAACAGAACACATTGGGATAATTAATTTTACATTGACTATTTAAATTAATTCACAACTCAAGATTATATGAGAGTGCTTATACTCTTAATTTTGAGATAATTAATTATTTGCGTATATTTAATCCTCGCTGTTTTGATTCATTAGAGAGTGCAATTTTATATGAGTCTATATTCTCGATGAGTTGGATAGCGTTATTAATTATATTGTGAATATTAATTATTGACGGAATCCACATCTCGATTGTTCGAGATTGACGATACTTCATTAAGGAAACTTATAAGTTTTGACCAGGTCAAATCCCGTAGTTGGATTTTATTATCCGGCAGTTGATAAGTTAAGCGAAATGGGGCTTAAGGAATTCAAAGATGTCGATTAAATTAAATTATCTGTAATTAAATTTAATTGATGGGTATCAAAAATTTTAACGGGGAGAGATGAGTTAAGCATTTATAATAGGAGCTCAATGTGAGATAGTCTTGAGGTTATGGTTTAGAGTGCAATTACAGTTCTTTAGTAGTGTGAACTATAATTTAGTATTTTATAAAAATTACAGAAATCACTATAAAGTTTTCATAATTATGGATACCATTGAGACATTTGCATGATTGCGGAAACCGCTGAATATGTATCTCGGTTATGCTAGAAGTCTTTCTCATAATTACTTTATAGGTTCATACTGTAACCCTATAAATATGCGAGTAGGCTGAACCAAATTCATAACTTGTCTTCAAGACTAAAGTTGACCAAGTTCTGTTGGTACGAGTTTTCGAAGGATCGTAACCCACATTACATTTGGGAATTACATAAGGAAATACAGTAGAATATTTGACAAGGACTTCAACTTGGAATCAAAAGTTCATAGTCGGAGAATCGATCAAAAATGTATTCTTCTAAATTAACTATGGTGGCACGAATTTTATTTTGATCGTTCGACATAAATTTTTTTTATCTGGAGCCCTTCGGCGTGTTTGTCACGTTATTTTTATCGAAAAGTTATTTACAAAAATAATGATCTAGGTAGTTTTGCCTCTGACAGAGAGTGGAGGCAAAGACGGGTGGCTGGCGCTGGTGCTGTTTTTGAGGTGTTTCGAGGCTATTTTTCTAATATGTATTGATCGAGATGTGATATATTTGTTTATCACTATGAATTGAAGAATCTTGATGTAATCTGGATGCCAGAAGCTGATTTAGAAAATGATTAAATAATTATAATTTATTTTTGAACAGGAGACTGAAACTCATCAGAGTTTTTGTTTTGATCATAAA
>JAOTRH010016419.1:0-22574 GCA_034768845.1 Heliamphora exappendiculata | reverse complement strand
CGTGAGAATTAATTCTGAATTTTGAAATAATTAAATAAAAAAATATTTAATCGAAATAAATTATTATTTTTCAAAAAATATGAAATGAAAAATAAAATAAATAAATGCCTTTAATCACTACTTTAACTGAAAAGCTGAAGGAAAAACTATGCATTTATTAAATTTTATTTGTTACTCATTTAAGCAAAAAAAGATCGTTTGGTAAACTGAAATCTTTAAAATCGTGTACACAGAAAAATGTTTGATTCTTTCAGATCGTGTGATTATTGAAATTAATAAATTTATTTTAATTAAACGAATTTTAATAACCCTAAAAAAATGTTTTAAAAATCTAAATGGGAGAGAAAATTTATTCACATATAAATTCTGCGGTCTCGATCACCAGTTAGTAGGCAATGCAATTAAACCCTACATATTGGCAGTAAGGCTTTTCTCCCCATCAGACAGATTAATTGCGGTATCACTAGTACAAATCTTTTTTAGGGATAATTCTGGATGATTGTTAGTGTGGATCACTTCTCCATCTGAAGGGTTCATTGCTAAGTGATTGATTTGGAATTAGGTCATGGTTAACACTTAGCTGTATATAATAGTATCATCTCCATTTGAGTCACTGCTATTATAACTAGACCGAAGCTATGTCCGCTATTTAATTTTACTTGGCAGGGTCAGTTGCCTAAATAACAAAATTAATAGGAATTGGCCTGCCTAGTCATATGATGGATAGTAAACATTCTCCCATCGAGACATGCTATTCACAGGCTACTGGCGAATTTCTTTTAAAATGGTAAAGAGAACCAAATTAAAATAAATTCAATGTTTTGCTCATTATAATTAACTATATTTTTAATTATGTAATTCTCATAATTAAAATGGCTTTCAATCCACTCGCGACCGTACTCAAAGAAAACAAACTTATAGGACCAAATTATGTTGACCGGAATTGAAACTTGAGCATCGTCTTAACTGCCGAGGATTAAAAATTTGTATTAACTGATATATGTCCACCGGTACCTGATGTGGGGGAAACCAAATAGGAAACTCTGGCCCATCAAAAGTTGAAGAAAGTAGATCAGATGGCTCGTTATTACATTTTGGATTTCATGTCAAATGTTTTGTAGCATCAGCACCAGTTTATGCCTAGTGCCTATGACATGACTATGAATGTAGCGATTCAGACCCTTTTTATTTTTGAAACATTAATGAAGACAATTGTGTTATGTCCAGTGGGGATGTTTGGGAGTGCAAATCGTGCGTGAGAATTAAATTTTGGATTTTTATGTGCTTGATGATGATGGTTGAAGGTGAATTTATATAGAAGAACATCGTTGTGAGGCGTTTGGCTTGTGCTTGGACTGGATTTTGACAGCTTCTATTCAGTGTGTTTCCCAGCATTGACCGCTCGAGTAGTGGGGAGCCCGCTCGAGCGGAGAGGTGGCCGAGAGGTTCTCTGGATGGGGACCGCTCGAGCGGTGGGGGTCCGCTCGAGCGGACTGTCACGGATCTGGTGTTTTTAAAAGGCTACGTGGGCTTTTTCCTTCCATTCCTTCCATCTCTCTCTCTCTAGAATGTGAGCAAGGGTGAGGACTTGAGTTTGAGAGTTGGTTGGAGCCTCTTTGAGTGAGTTTTCTTGGCCCTCTCTCGGTGGCTCAAGCGTTGGAGACCCGGGCTTGGCGTTGGAGAAGCTTTTCTCACCGTGTGGTTGGGGATTTTTGCAGATGGAGCTCGTTTGAGGCCTTTTCTCATGGATCTAGTGTCCCTACGGTAGGATCTAGGACTTTCTTGGAAAAGATTTGTGATAGGTGTTGTATTTTCCTAATACATGAACACAAAAGCATGAAATATATGATTTCAAGCCCTAAATTGAAATTTAATGATAATGATAGTTTAAATTTGAATATATGAGGGATTTAAAATTCTTTTATCTTGACACTCTCATTTATGGGGGTTAGATTGCAAAATTTGAGAATTTAGGGTTTGGGTTTGGAGTTAAAACCATGGAAATTGGGGATTTGAGTATAAAGAATCGGCATGATGAAATTGAAGTGATCAATGATCAAATTGGGGGTTATCATAACCTATAGTGGACTTAATTCCCTAAATTAATGTGACACGTGTTGATATCAAGCTAAAGACATGGGTTTTGTTGAATGAAACTAGTGAAATTGTGAAATTGAAGTCATATGAGGATTAATTTGGGTTTGAACCCTAAAAAAATGAAAAATGTGCATAAGGAAAATATGTAACAGTGTGGGTTTGGCGAGAGAAACCTTTAGGGTTGGACTCTCGTGTGTATGTGGTATGCGTTTGGTGAGAGGAACCATTTGGGTTGAACTCACATGTGTGCGTTGTTTTATGATATGATAAAAATGATCGATTTTTGAATTATTTAAGGTTGGGCACAAGTTGCTCCTCGGTGAAAGTCCGAAAAACTGCACAGATTGGGTTCTCTGCCTACCGGCTAGCAATCGGGAAAGGACATATTTAGGTTCTCTGCCCATCGGCTAATGACTGGAAAAGGACGTTGTTGGGTTCTCTACTCGCTCGCAGATAAACCAGGAATATACGTTAGTTGTGTCGGGGTATAGCACGTTCTGTTACTTCATGGGGCCTGTGTGGCCGGGTTGAGTGTAACGTTACAAGAGTCTATACGCTCGTCCGACGCCAGTACCTATTATTTCGAACCATGAATTGGTAAAAATGTACAAACGCCAATGAGTGCGTGTGTTGGCATGTGTTAGCGTGTGTTGGCATGTGTTAGCGTGTGTTAGCGTGTGTTGGCGTGTGTTAGCGTGTGTTGGCGTGTGCATTGTGAATGATTGGGTTTGTAAAACCTTAATCTGATAATGGAACAAACGGTAAACATGTTGGGTAATGGGACACGGTAAAGGAATGGAGTTAATGAAATTTTAAGTGAAGAAATTGAAAAAAAATTGTGAGATATGAAAGCATGTTTGGTTGATGAAAGAAATAGAATTGTGTTTGGATAACTGAGAGTGGTAAATCGAATGATTTTATGAAAACTAAGAAGCAAGGAACAGTAACTCTTCTTGTATAAAGTTTGGTTATGCAATGAGAATCTAATTTGGGAACTAACGATATGTTTGATTAATTCAACTTGTGCATCTTGCATAACCACCCTCATATATCAAGCATATATTCGTGGTTAGTCTTGTTCCTACAGGTTTCGGCTCATGTTGTTTAACAACATTTTAGGTGGTAGCAAAAAGAAAACTTTGGATTGAAGTGACGGTTATCGGATCCTTGATGTTGTGAAGAGTTGTATTTCCTATGGATTAGTATTTTGAGAAATGGAATTGTAAAGGCATTGAGGAATAGAATTATAAAGATGTAATATTTTATTTGAATGTTTGAAACACTTTAATTGAGGATTGAGACCCCATATTGTAAGGCTTTTGGGCTAGAAATATTCATGTTATGCATGCATGTGAGGACGTTTATTGTTTATTCGATAGATTCCTTAACCCTTGAAGTGATGGTTTCGGTTAACGAAGTTCAAAATTGTCTTTTGGAAGAATGGATATTTTACCCTTTTGTGGATATTTAAGATCTTGTATCCTGTGTTTGAATTCATGTTTCAAGGAGGACAGGAAATAGTGGTTATTCTCAACTTAGAAGGAATTTCACAGTTTTGGGAAAGGTGCTCTCGGGTACCAGACCGCTCGAGCGATCAAGACTCTGCTCGAGCGGGGTTCACTGGGTGTGTTCGCTGATGAATGTCTAATTTAGGTGTTTTTAATTGGAGTTTTGGATATGAATGGAGCATTTAAGGGCATAGTTTGTAAAGAAAGGGCATTCTTATCGAGTTGGCTTTCAAGATATATGTTCAAATTATATTAAAACGGGATATGGGCGCTACAAATGGTATCAGAGCTATAGGTTAGAATATTTAGGAACCGTGGGAATGGTTCATCCGTTATGTGAGAGCTTGCATTGATGTGTGACATTCATGTATTGGTGTGCTAGCATGAAATTTTATTGGGATATTTGACATTTGCATGCTATGTGATGTTTGTGCATTGAGATTGGATTTTTGGGATGATCTGTCTTGCCCTTGGGCGTCCAGTCGACTAGTTTGGGGTTCATGTTAGAAAGGCATTTGGTCGATGTCCATTCTAGCGGAAAATTCAAACAAGTTACCTGGATTGATATGTCTCTCCTAAGGATTTTTCTCGGTACGTGAATATGTGATTATATGTTGGTGTGGTAGGATTAGATGTTAAGTGGTATATAGCTCTAGAAGGTTAAGTTGAGTTTAACCTGGTTGGGTGTTGTGATGTTGTTGTGACAAGAGTTATCTTCGAGGGATTTTGACAATTTGTAGTCAAGGTGATGGTATAGGTTATGGATGTGTAAACCGGTGATCAGTGATTGTGGTGAGTATAAGCTTGTGAAATGAGTATTGTGTGAGATGAGCATTGATTGTGTGAAGTGTGTTATACCCATGTGGGTTGGGGGTGACCGTAGTTAGCTGCCTGTGAGTGTTATGCTACCTGTGGTGTGATGAATAGGTGTGATAAAGTGTTTGAAACCTTTTGGAGGTTGTTTATTGTGATTGGGTATAAGATGTGGCTATGGGCATGTTGAGAATTATGTACGTCATGAGCTGTACTGTGTCATGAGCTGTGTACCTCAAGATTGGGTATGAACGGGAACATAGTGGACGGAAGCATAGCGGACGGGAGCATAATAATCACCAGCTCAAGGTGGATTAGAACGTCTGAGCTTATACAATGTTTGAGAATGTTCCTTCCCCTACGAGGTGTTATTGGTGACCACAGTAGTACTTATGGTTTGACGATCTATGTGATAACCTTTGTGTTTGTGTCGTGGCATGGTGCCAAGTCGTGTTTCTTGATAGAAGTTAGAGATTGCATGAGGAATGAATATGTGGGCTAGAGATGTTGTCGACAGGTTGATTACCAAGTGATATGTGCGTACATGTGATGAGCTATATGTCGGAGATGGTTGTGATTTGATGTGTAATCGTTTAAGGTCATTTGGGAAAACTTCGTGGAGTGGAAGTTTGTGGTTTGAATGATTGAGAAACTAGATGCAGTGCGAGATATTTAGTAAGTGTAAGTGTATGAGGCTGGTAGAGCCTGAGATGGATGTTATTAAAGAAGTTGGCTTGGTCGTCTTAGGATGACGTGTCGATGGGAATAGATCTCTTGAGAGGATGATGTTGGTGGTTTGTGACCTGCTATAAAGTTTAGGAATGGTGGTGCCATTCGGCCTAGAATTGGAAGATGAAATTTGTTTAATCCCCGTTGTGGATAATATTTTTTTTTATGTTTGGATGACCGTAAATCTGGGTGAAGCTACGATGTGAGTAGTCTCAGATCTCTTGTGAGACAACGTGATCGCTTTGGTATTTCTCCCCTACAGGTGCTAGGTGAATGAAATCTGAGAATTCGTGGTAAGTGTTAATGGCGTGATTGATTTAGTTGATTAATTGATATGCCTTGAGTATGATGCTCTTGGAAGAAATGGAAGTTGTTTATGATTGAATCTGCAGTATAGAGACGGTTGTGTCAGTATGGAGACAATTGTGTTGTCTTGCCTGTGGAAGTGAAATGCGGAGTGATGGAATTCAACGGTATAACGTAATAGTCCGAGTAGTCTGGAGTCGGAGAGCGAAAGCCATGAGTGTGAAGGGGTGTGTAACTGTTCTTATGCACGGGTTACAGAAGTGCGGATGATGTTTGTATAATCATAAGGAATTATGGGTAACTCTGGGTGAAAGGTTTTGGTTTCGACCATATTAGACTGAATGCTTTACGCTCCCTTTCATCGGTGTGTGTGAGCTGCGAGTTCGAGACAATAATGTGGTTATTGTTTACTTGTTGGGAGTCATGTTAGTGTAGCACAATCTTATAAGGAGGAGCCTTGGGATAATATGAATGGATAACGTCACATCTTTCTGCATACCCGGTGATGGGCTTAAGGACGAGTGAGACGCGTCACGAGAAGGTAAAGAAGTTAAGAGTAATCGAAGAGTATCAACAGAGTTTGAACCTGAGAACTGAGTGGAACGAGTGATATGATTGTTGTGATCGGAGCCGATGATATTTGTATGATAGTGGTTTGATTCCTCATGGTTTCTTGGTGAAAAGTTACTTGTTCTACTTTATGAGTATAAGTGTTCGGGTTGAGCCCTCTCAGATATTAGATTGATCTGCCTGGAGTGTTTATTCATCATTAACGGGAGAATTAGCATTGAGACTTAGAACTTTGTGTGCGGAGGTTAGATGAAGATTGATTGATAGACGCATATGATGGTTATTCTAGTTTGTGCAGGAATATTAATATCCTTGGTTCTTGTCAGTAGCCAATGTGATTTGTGTTAAACCTTTTGCGATTGTGTTATTAGCCTAGTTTGGTTTTGGTAATCTGCAATGAGTTTCAGTTTGTATTCTGTTGACGTGGAAGTTGCTTAGTTTGCTCAGAAATGACGGTAGGATGCCCATTCAGGGAAGGGAGACAAGCTATAGAGCATAGAATTGAAAGTATCAAGAGAATGTGACAAAGGTGTGAGTCACAAGAAATTTGGCATTGAAGAGACATCATGGTGCGATTTGTTTGGGTTAACTGGTTAGTCAGCTTCGGAATGGAATGATCTTATTTGTATGGAAGAAAATTGAATTTTTTTTATAAGGGTGCTTAGGTTTGATTGATGAGTAGCATGGGCAGTGTAATATGATAAGTTGATGTATTAAAGAAATAAGTGTTTGAGCTTGGGTGTAGTAAGAAAACGGTATACAAATTGAGCAGCGTGGTTCTTTCCTGATCCGTCGTGAATAGATACAATGTCTGGAGGAGTTACGTATAAGATGAAACTGTTCAAAGCAAGAGGTGGGTCTTGACTGGTTATAAGATGGGAAAGATATGAATAGATTGAGTGGCATTAATGAGTGATCTGAGAATCATGTGATGGTACTATCAGATAGAGGATTGTTATATGTGTGATGTGGACTCAGAAACGAGGTGTGAGAATACATACAGGTGTTGGCAGACAGCGTAACTAGTAGTTGTCTGGAACTAAGCAACCGATTAAGTATAAGACGTGAGTTTGGAAGGCTGATATACGAAGTATGAGTAAAGGTAAATGTTGTATGGGATTCATTATAAGAGAGAAGTTGACTGAGAGTAAGTGATTTAATGATGACATATGGGCTTACAGATGTGCTTGGTGGTGTGGTGTGGGACGCGGTTAGATCTGTGTAGAGAAGAGTGTGCAAGTAGGAGATTGTGTTTGTATTGTGCTAATGACCCATGTGACTCAAAAGGAGTTTGCGTGACCGTGGAGATCCGAATAGTTGTGGTGCTGGGATGATAACCTCAATCGTTTGAAACGTTGAAAGTGCCAATAATATAACACATGGTGTTTTCGTGACATGAGAAGTTGTGGTTTGTGAGGATTGACAGGGGGTGGAGGTTTAAACCGAACATTTTACATGTGTTCTTTAGAATTTTGGATGATCTATGTTAAATTCTTTTTTTTGAAGCTGAATGTTCGTTATTTCTGCTTGGGTATGAACATCTTACCAGTATGGGTGATAATATTCTTTGATAAACATGGGAAGATGAAGTGGTATCGAGTTTTGTATTTGTTAGTTAATCGCGAGGGCTTGAATAAGATGTGAGTATGTTCAGTATCGAAGTCTGGCGACGTGTGTCGGTTCTTATGAGAATAACCTTCTGTGTGTATTTTGGTATAAAAATGAGAGATTGTAGCCGTTACGAACAGGGGTGGAATGTAGTGGAACCAATACAGATTGTGGATTCATTTTGTGTAATACCCGTAGTCATGTGGGTTAGTCGCATCTGAGGCAGGTTGCGTCATAGTGCTTCGGTGACGTGAGTTGGATCTCGGTTCGACAACGTTAGAGTAACCGTGTGTTAGTGGGACTATTTGTGTGGGGACAAGTGGCATGAATGTGGTTGATTATCAATGGCCAGCCAGTTGATTTAAATCCCAGTGTTAAATTTTGAGGACGAAATTTCCTAAGTGGGGGAGATTGTAGTGATTCAAACCCTTTTTATTTTTGAAACATTAATGAAGACAATTGTGTTATGTCCAGTGGGGATGTTTGGGAGTGCAAATCGTGCGTGAGAATTAAATTTTGGATTTTTATGTGCTTGATGATGATGGTTGAAGGTGAATTTATATAGAAGAACATCGTTGTGAGGCGTTTGGCTTGTGCTTGGACTCGGTTTTGACAGCTTCTATTCAGTGTGTTTCCCAGCGTTGACCACTTGAGCGGTGGGGATGTTGTAGTTGGAAATTAGGGGCTCTTATATTTATGAATAATATGAGATGTTGTTGTGTGTTGTTGTGTGTTGTTGTCTTTGAGTTTGATGATCTCTAAGTATACTGGAGCCTTGATATTAAAGTTTTAAACACAAGCATGCAAGGAAATTTAACAAAAACTTGACATGACATAAGTGGAAGTCTTGAACCCTAAGAGGCTTAATTTTTGAGAACATAGATATTTTTGTCCTTAACTTTGAAACGCCATAACTCAAGATAGAAAATTGATCATAGCATGTTCTTTATGTCTAGCTTTAGACTTTGGTGTTTTCTATCATCCCAAATTAGTTTCAACTCATTTTGGTAAGTACAACTCAGGATATTGCAATTTTACCAAAGTGTGTCATTTTCTGACTAGTTAACACTACTGACTTGGAAACACTAACTTAAAATGAGATCCGAACTTTAGTTAAAATGTGAAAGTTATATATAGCATGTATATCTATCTACCCACCAACAATGAGAACAAAATATTGAGTTTTGATAGGTCAAAACCCCTTTGAAAGTCACTGATGAGTTTCACCCCTTAAGGGACACGTCTATTACATATTTTTATATAGCCCGAAACCCTTATTTTTAGTGACCTATTCCAAAAGAGGTCTACATGAACATTGTAGCTATCATATTGAAGTAGTTTCTTTCCAAAAATCAGACCTTAAAGCCTTGGGATAATACCCCAAAATCATTTCAAACCCTCTGTCCAAAATCGGCTCTGCTGAGTATTAGCGGCTGACAGAATCTACTTTTTAAAATGGCCAAAAAGTCTAACTTGTTTTGAACAACTACCCTTAGCTCTAAACATGAAACTTGTAGGGGACATGTTAATCTAGAACATACTAAAAAAATGGGCTCATTTGGACATGAATTGATACCCCAAAACCGAGACTAACAGAAGCATAATTTTGGTAAAATCTTGAGAAAAGTGCTGAACCGATTTTACTTAACATGAATTGTTCACCATTTTGCCTTAGGATTTCGCCTTGGTAATAAACATGATAGTTGTGAAAAATATTTTTATCTAAATAGTGTATAGAAATCATAGCTCGATTCTAAGTCTAGATACCCCAAAACCTTGTCAGCTCTTTTAATTTATTACTTAATTTTTGGCTTTAAAAATTGCTAAGTGTGAAATTGAGTACCCTTGCTATCAGACCCATGTCTTTGTATGATGATTGACTTCAATTAATTGATAAGTGTTTCTAAGTGAATGTATGACGGTTTACAACTCATGCTATTACGCTTGAATCATATCTTGAGAATTGTAACTTGTTCTTCACATACTTGTACCTTATGCTTTGCGAATTGTACCATGAACCTTGCCATACTAGTTGATGCCATGCTATAAATTGTTGCACTTGAGATTGATGGTACATATTATGAGCATTGTCACTTGCATTCTGGCATATTGGAGTCCATCTGTGCAAACCGTTTTTGGGATGGGCTATATTGAGATCGTCGTTCTTGATTATAAGTTTAGGACGTCCCTGGTTACCATTTTTCAAAAATGTTTTGAGATGTATTCCCCTTGTATACCCTGGGTGCGTCCCTAGTTTTTAAAATGATTTTGGCTTATACACCCTGGGTGCGTCCCTGGTGTTTTAAATGATTTTGGCTTATACACCCTGGGTGCGTCCCCGGTGTTTGAAATGGTTTACGGATATTGTTGGGCGTGATGGGTTCATCGCTAGCATTCTAGTTTTGATAACTTAAACTTTGGTTTGATACCAAACGAGCATCCTGGTCTTAATATGGGTAACATAACAACAATGTCCCATCTCGGCTTTGACAATAAGTTCCTGAGGAGGCAATGGTAATAAGTCTCATCACAACATTGACAATAAGTCCCTAAGGCGGCAATAACAACAAATTCCCATCACGGCATTGACAATATGTCCCTGAGCAAAGTCCCATCTTGGCATTGACTATAAGTCCCTTAGGCGGCAATAATAACAATAAACTCCCATCACGGCATTAACAATAAGTTTCTGAGGCAGGATTGATAATAAGTCCCATCACGACAATAACAATAAGTTCCTAAGGCGGCAATGATAATAAGTCCCATCACGGCAATGATAATAAGGCGGCAATGATGATAAGTACCAAAGTGGAACTCCTATTTTTATTTATGATGAATATCGGGTTGGACACTTGCATCACATCCATTGCATCACATACCTGTACACTTAATCTTATATATGCTTGCCATACTGTAACTATCGAATTTATCTCTCTCCTTGACTTTAAATCATACTGGTTATTATATGATATGTGTTGTAGAATATTTTGTGCCATGAGATTAGTTAGAAGGTTATAGTGTTTTGCTTTTGGGTTTTGGCTCATGGCATTCGTGCCACAGGTAAGGAGTTTTTGGAGGAAGTCATCCCCAAGGGAGAAGAAGAGTTGGAAGAACAGGGTGAGCTCCAAAAGTACGTGTACCCCGCTGTTGCGTTCTGAGGAGCCGAGATCTCTGCTTTTGTTCTTATATTCAGTTCTCTCGTGCTTAGTGTAATTTTTGAAAATTTCTTGGTAAAACTGTAATAGTTAAGTACGTTGATCTATTCAGAACTCCTTTATGATATAATAATTAACGTATGTAAATATTAATGAATGACTAGAGTATCCCTTTATTTGTATTTATGTATGTCCTGACGTGCCCGGAGGACGGAGCGTCACACTCTGAACTGAAAGGACTCATGTAAACTGTAAGACTCGTTAGCTGGACCTAAACTCAAAACAACTCACCCTCAACGACGGATTGGGAGGACGAAAATAAACCCTAAACGGGGTGCTAACTATAACTATACAAACAAAAGCATCGATAAAAAGAAAATCACATAACCTTAAAAGATTTATTGATCTTAAAAGAATGGTTCTAAGAAGCTATATGCATATGAAAAGGCTAGTAAGTCTTCACTCAATTTGCCTTCTAAATAGAGCCAAGAATGTACCTCTCAATGCAAGAAATGATGTAAGGCATGGTCAAACGGTATGTAATAACTCTTTTTTCCACATCTATAGAAGCATGTGGCTAAAATGCTTGCTGGCTTCCCCGATATAGTCCCGAGACAGTAAACTGACCACGATATCAGATAGGCAGAGC
Source organism: Heliamphora exappendiculata (assembly GCA_034768845.1). NCBI lineage: Eukaryota > Viridiplantae > Streptophyta > Magnoliopsida > Ericales > Sarraceniaceae > Heliamphora > Heliamphora exappendiculata. The sequence goes on along the minus strand of JAOTRH010016419.1, from coordinate 11,139 downwards.
AGGTGTTTGAGAACCAAGCACACAAATATGCAAATGTAAATACTAATGAAAAGTTTATAACAAGAACCATTGACATTTCAAGTTTAGCCCTCTTATGATTTTTTTTAAAAAACCAGTCCCCAATGGAATTGCCAGAAAAACTACGAGCGTTGTTTATGGAGATTGGGAGGGAAATGCTCCGGATATCCATCATTTTTAGAAAAATGTTCATTTTTTATTTAAATTGGAAAATCCAAGATATCCAAAAATGCATTTTTAAAACAAAATGGAGACGCCACTTGGTTTTTTAGAAAAATTAAGAAAAATAAAATAAGGCTATGGATTTTTTAAAAGTGTAACTAGAGAAAAAGATGGTTCGAAGGTTAAAGTACAAGAAGGGAAGGTGTTAGGCACCCTTCTTTCCCAACTGTAAGGTTGGCCTCTACTTTATCAATGTTGAATCTTATTATAAAATTTTTTAAAGATACCATGTACAAAACGAGAGGTTAAAGAAAGTTCAAACAAAAGCAAACAAGAAAGCAAAATATAACTATGATTCTCAAGGTCATAAGATTTCGTTATTATTTCTAGATATGCCACATGTATAGTTTAAGCAAAGCAAAGTAAAAAGAATACGAGTGACCAATAAAATAAATAAATAAAGACCTAAGAAACATGCAACACATTTCAGCTTCTAGCATACTATAAACATACTATATAGAACAAAATAGAAAAAATTAAAACACTGTTTCAAGCTATTGGATATACTCAAAAATTCACGGCCATAGCAATAAATGTTGCGGCCGTGACAAATATAATCACAAACCAGACGATCGTGACATAAATGGGGTTACTGCGAAGAACATAATAAAAGTATCTCACGACTGTCATATATAAATGTTACAGCTATGGTTTTTAGGAGGTTCAGAAAGGGCATATGCATTGCACAAGGCTTGAAACAGGCTCAAATTAATAGGATATGCAGGACAGAGACTATAACCAATTGATTTTAGGCTAGATCTACCATCTTTTATCCTTTATGCAAGTAATAACTCTAAATGGAATATACAAGATATCAAAAATGAATGCCAAAAAACTTAAAACATATTTACATGCTACTTATCTCTTAAACACTACACAGCCGTAACAAATGAGATGACAGTCGTGACAAACATTAAGGAAAAGATGGCGGCCGTAACATTTACATAACCTCAAAGCATGCAAATATGAGGGTATATAGAATGGAGACCATGATCCACTAGATCTAGGCCAGATTTGTCATCCTTTACCCAACAGAAGGATAGACAGAGGTACGCAAAGAGGAAATATTAAACAGAACAACATAAGAATATATAAACTTGAAATAAACATATAACATAGAGGTTTGAAAAGGGTTTTAGCACTTCTGGCCTTAAAACATTGTCATGGCCACAACATTAAAATGTTGTGGTCGTACATATGAAGAGGCGTAAATGTAGCGGCTCCTATAAAATCAACACGACCGTCACTATGGGTTTAACAAAACCTATGGCCGTGACATAAAAAGTTACGGCTGTGATGTTTTAGAACCTCAATAAACTTCTAATGTGTTCAGTGTGCTTGTGTGCATCAAAACAGAATATGAGCAATTCTGAATATAAGAAATTACAGGCTATAAAGATATTGATAGTAATAAAAACTTAAAAGAAATAATTATTTTTATTGAAATGAATAAGAAACAATCAACAAAACAATGGAAACTTTATCCACGACACCCTCGGGGGAAGAGAATAAGGGTTTAAGAATAGTCGCGAGATCCTAAAGTTACCTCGTGTGAATATCCAACTCGAATGGCCCCTGGGTGGTGAAAATACGATACCTCTGATATAATATACGCACTCTAAGAGTTCCTCCAAGGCAAGCAAGAACATGAATGAAGGTTGAAAAGTAAGGGATGAATGTCAGAATATCGGGTGAGAATCGATTTTGGCAGAGTTTTGTTGTTCAAGCTGATTCTTCTCTTTTCTGTGCAAAAATGACACTTATTTATAGACAAGGTGGGAGGCTAGACATCCTCTGGAATGCTGCCACCTGTCTCAAAAAGGGATAACAGTGATGGCTGCTACCTTTTTACTTTTGTATAGCACAGGCCACTACCTTTATGGTGGTGAAAAGGACAGCCATGACTTTTAAAAGTTACCACCTAAATAAGAAGGCAACGGCCGTGACAAAGAAAGTCACGGCTTGGTTTAGGGTTTTCAAAAAGGTTACGACTGTGAGAGTAAGGACACATCCTATTCTAGGGTTTTCAAAAAGGTGGCAACCGTATGGATGGGAATGTCACGGCCTAAAGGGTTTTTAGGATTGTTTTGGATTTTGAGCCATATTTGTGATTTTGCTTGCTTGGGAGTATCTTTGAGCATGATTCTCCTCCTTCCGTTATTAGAGCGCATTTGAGACAGGCGCCTAAGATTCGATTTTGTCAGATTGGGGTGTCTACACATACATGCATTGACAACAAGGCCTCAAGGCTTACAAAACATAAGCTTTAGGTCTAAAACATGGGACGTCATTTACATGATCCAACAACAACAAAAACTAAGACATTTAGTCTTCCACCACCTCTTAGGCTCCCCTATATATATTCGTGTGATCAAATTCACATGAAAATTTTTAAATCCCATAACATAAGCTGAAACCCAAAAGAAAAAGACTATTATGAATTAAAAGCATAACATGCAACCATGAATTATATGAACAACTCGACTACGCAAGTCTCAAAATGGTTTTCCATCTTTATAATCACAAGTTTTTATATAATCCAACAACGTCCAATAATTTGATAAACATAAATAACACATTTTCCAACTTAGTTTTCACAACCCACAATGATTCCTATATACTGACTCTATCGCACAAGGAACAAATGCAACAACTATAGACTCTTGCCCATTAGCCTAGGTTTGGGGCATCTAATGACCCGTTGGGTAACAAGAAGTTCTATACGAAATTACAACAATAAGCGCCTCCCACTGGGGCAACCACTTCATTTACGAGGATTAACCTGAATGAACGAAGCACCTACTTGTGCAAAATTTTAGACTTTCACTGAAGAAGAGCAATGGAAGCCCACGTACACGCACATCTATAAAATCATTAAAAAGGTACACTGCTCAACAACGAACACGTTTATAAATACACACAGCTATGTACAAACATCCAACGGCATCCAGCCACGTCGTCCATAAAACCATGGAGATTGATCAATATTTTCAAAATTTTTCTACCATTTCAACCGAATCATTTAAAAACCAAGGCTCAACCCCAAGGCTTAGTTCCTGTTAGCCCAAGGGCTTTTTATTTTGATTTTGATAATTTTGATAATTTATTTTTTAAGAATAAATAGATTTAAAATGGATAATATTTTATATTCCTAAAATGAAAGTGTTAACACATTTTGAACAATTAAGTTGACACCTTAACAAAAAAAAATGATTTATATCTCAAAAAAGTTCAAACACTTTTGCATTCTTGAGTAAAGAATATTTTGTGTTCATTCCGTTTGAAAATTAAGTCAAAAAGCTTTAAGAAAAAATATACTTGAAGTAAATCAAGTGTGTCAACCTCCTTGATCAAATGACTTGACACCCTAACTTTTTTATGAAGTTGATCTTCAGGTATCAAAGTTAGTGTAGACACAAACAAGGTTTGTGTCAACACAAAAGAGCCGAAGCTCCCAGGACTCAATTTGAGTCGACACAAATCAATTTTGTGTCGACACAAAAGTGATCCTCACTTTTGGTATTCGAAAGTTTGGGTCGACACAAATGAAAATTGTGTCGACACAAAACAACCGAGGCCACCTGCAGATTTTGAGGTATCGACACCAACTAAGGATGAGTCGACACAAGAGTCCCGAGACTGCCTAAAAAAATAGTGTCGACACCACAGAAGTTGTGAGTCGACACAAAGTGCCTCCTCTCAGATTCGGAAGTACATTTGAGTCGACACCAACTGAAGATGAGTCAACACAAAAGAACCGAGGCTTCCTGCAAAAATTCGTGTCGACACAAATGGTGTCGACACCAGGATATTGGAAGGTAGAATGCAGAAATTGTGTTGACCCCTCAGAATATCTGTGTCAACCCAACAACTTAAGGGATCCTGCCCTAGACACTTTGTGTCGACACCAAAAATAATTGTGTCGACACCTGCAATGAAAATTCAAACTCGCGGCAGATCTTAACGGCTGGATTTTTTGCATTTATTGCTCCCACCAACCTCCAACAGTCATGAATGCAGAAGAACTTATATAAGGAGTAACTTCTCAGTATTTAAGCAAATTAGAGACTTTTATTCACTATTTTATTGCTCAAATCAATCTCAAAAATCTCAAGCTCACATTTATTGCGGTAACTCCAATTCTTGTTCCTCATCTCTCTTTATCTTCTCATTTATTGTAAATCATTTCTGTAAAGAGACTGAGAGTTATTCATTAATACTCTTCATTTATTGTATTCAAGGGTGAGTCACCCTTTATCCATTGAGTGAGTGAGTAAATCTCATCAAAGAAGAGTTCAAGAGAGATTAGAAGAAAATAAAGACTTATTTTCATAGGATCTACTTGAAGCTGTTTAAGCTTGTGAATGTGCCTGTAAACATTCAGCTCATTTCAAGCGAAGTCTTGAAGATTATAAAGATTTTGAATACGCCCGTGAAGTATTCTATATAGTAGAAATACTCAAGAGAGAACTTGAGGAGTGAATGTAGGCTAAGATAAAGCCGAACCACTATAAATCGTTGGCGTCCGGTTCTATCTCTCTATCCCTCATCTTTTAATATTTGCATTGCTTCAATATATGCTTAATTTGTTTTATTTGATTGCAATATTAAAAGGGTTTTGACAAAAGATTTTTAGTTGTTATTTTTTTTAAAGACCCAATTCACCCCCCTCTTGAGTTGCCTTGTTCTAATTGTTCCAAACCTCTAAAATCATGTTTTCATAACATATACTCGAACCCTTCCAGTTTTTAAAACTCATCCTTTTGAAAATCATGGACAAACATGTCGACCAACTTTGTAGTAAACCATAAAAATTGATAACAAGCTTTTATCCAACCAAACATGGTTTTAACACAAAGTTAAACATTCATAGCATTTTAAAACGATAAAAAAGCATATAAATCACATGTAGCACTCTTTTAAAGTAAGATAATCTAGAAGCCTACTGTGGTTTTGGGCTTTAGGAGTAAAAAATAAGGAAAGTTAAAGATGCTTTGAAAAATATTTTAAACACCTTGAAAACTAAATTTTGAAAATTCCTTTTATTAAAAATGAAGTTGCCACTTAGTTTTTGAGAAAAACTAAGAAAAACGAAATTGGCTACTGATCTTGAAAACGTTAACCAGAGAAAAAGTATTCGGGGGCTAAGGTACGAATCGGAAAAGGTGTTAGGCAACCCGTTCGCCCAACCATAAGGTTGGCCTCTACTAATCATCATTAGTTCTTTAATAAAATTTCTCAAATGTATGCAAATAAAGAAAATAGAGGTAAAGAAAGAACATCCAAAATCAAATATAAAAAATTCATAAAATATGTACATAACACTCTAAAATAAATAAGTGTCAAAAGAAGAATTCTAAATTTTATGGCATGCAATTTCTATCTAAATGATACATGAAACATACCCACATGCAATATTGTTTAAACAATCTAAAGTAACATGATTTGGTTAAAAGAACAAATATGCTAAGTTGCTAAAATTAATTAAACATGGATTGCTAAAAATAAAAATAAACTATACAATTTGAAACACTAAACAAATATGTAAAATATGTACATTATTTAATTATCTAAAAGATTTAGAAAGTATGTAAAAATTCTATATTACAAACTAAAACAATAAAACCTAATAACAAACATTTTTGTATTAAAAGATAAGAAATTATTTTAAGAAAAAAAAGTTAATGAAAAAGAAATGTTAGAAAATGTTATTTAAACTAAAGAAAAGAAAACCTAATTATTCACATTTTATGTTTTAAAAGAGACAAAAAAAAATAAAAGAAGAAGAAAGCAAAAGAGAAAAAAATTTATACTAACATTTAAAGATGAAAATTAACTTAAAAGATTTTTGTGATTTTTGGGTTTAATACTATGAAAAAAAATAACGTTAACAATAAAAAAAAAAGACAACAAGAAAAGAAAAATAAAGCTAATAATAATAAGACAAGAAATTTAAAAAAAATGCAAGAAGATTAAAACTAGTAATGAAGAAAGAATAAGAGAAATTTTTTAAGAAAAGAAGAGAAGTACTAATATTAAAAAAAAGTTAAATTGAACATTTTAAGCTGATAAAAAAATAAAGAAAAATAGAATATTAGTATTAAAGAAAATAAATGGGATATTAAAAAGGAAAATAAAGATACATTACAAGAAAAATGAAAAGAAAAAGAAATAAGATGCTAAGAAAGAAAATTACACTACTATTAAAGAAAAGAAAAAAAATAAAAAATGAAAACTAATGAAAGAACATTAAACTAATATTATAAAAAGAAAGAAAAGAAAGAAAAAGAAAATGATGCATTGAAAGGAAATTAAAACTACATTGCAAATAAAAGAAATAAAGAGAAAAAAGACAATAAACTAATGCTTAAAAGAAAAAATATTAAATTAATATTACTAGAAAAGAAAAGGAAATGAAAATAAATGTAGTAAAAAAAATTAAACTAATGCTAGAAAGATAAAAGAAATTAACAATAACTATTTAACTTAAATGTGAAGTGTAGTATTAATTACTACATTCACATAAATGTAAGTGAATTATTATAACAATTAACAATATTATTAAGTTGTAATTACTAAAACATGTTAGCACTAATTAATGATTTGATTAGGTTTTAATTCAAATAAGCAAATAAATAAATAAGTGAGCTAAATTAAATAAAATACTAGAACATAAATAAAGCAATTGATAAGTAAAGCAAGAATGTAATAAAAAGAAATATGTGATTTGAACTTAAATTTTAACCCGATCACTCCAAAGAGAGAAAGTGTAGTTTAGAAAGATCGGTGATCTGAACGGGGTACCTAGATTGCCAGGAAATCCTCAAGTTGCAGAATGTGCCTCAGCGTGCCAATCCTCGAGTAGTGATCCAAGCAATGTAGGCTTCAATGTAGGTATTGGAGGTTCGGGACTCGGTATTTCGGCAGGTCTTCGGCATCGGGGCTCGGGATCGCTCGATGTATCGACAGGGTCTCTCTCCCTCAAAATTCGTACTAAAAATGTACGCTAGGTGTGAGACCCGGAACCTTGTTATCTTGAATTGTTTATGTATGAGACATGCTTATTCAGTATATGAATAGCCTCGATACATGGTTTATGTTTTGGAGTTGTAGAATAGAATGTAGAAATATTTTACGCTTTCTCGGACCTTGTTTAAGCTTGTTGGGTTGGCCTTAGAACACAAAACTGAGACTCAAAATAGTATGTTGGACCAAGCAGGTTCGGTCGACTAAACTGGTGAGTTCGGTCGACTAAAGTGGAAACCAGTAGGTTAAGAACCTTGGGTTCGGTCGACTGGAGGGCTTGGCCTAGTCGACTGAACCACTTTTCTTGAGTTCGGTCGACTGAACTCAAGGGTTTGGTCAACTGAACTAAGGCGGTTTGCGTTTTTTGAGGTGCTTTAGGCGACTGAAGTGGCCTCTTTAGTCGACTTAGCAGACTTTTTGGTGTGCCTATATGTATGCCAGCCCCTGGAATGTTTGGAAAACGCTTAGTTCTTTCCATTTTCTCTTCCTTCTCTCTACATTTTTGACCCGCCCGAACCTAGTTTTCGACGATCAGCTTGTGGATCCTTTCTATCTACGCTGTTAGCTTCGCGTTGATCCGGTCAGATTCTCATTCCGACGAGGTCCAATTTTTGAGGCGTCGAATTTTGACCCAACGAGGTAGGATTCTAGACCTACTGCTGTTATGAGGGTGTTATATGTAATTGTATGCGTTTTCACCGGGTAAAAATGCATCAAATGTCATATTTTTTGTTTAAGCCTTATTTTTTTTGATAAAAAGCATGTTATTCACTTTTCTTGGCTTATAGTACTGTATGACTTATGGTAGTGAGGTTTTCAAAGGGATTTTTAAAAACGGTGGATTTTGTTGAAAAATGGTGGTTTTGTGAAAAATCTCAACACTTGGTGTTTTAGATATTTGGAGCTCGCCGTCGGGGTTGAGTCTCAGGTTTTGAAACGTTTTGTTGAAAATGGTAAAAATATTTTAAAAATATTTTGTTTGATCTCCATGTTGATGGATGGATCTATGTACACATATATAATGTATATTTGTGAAACGGTTCAATTTTTGGAAATGATTATCTAGATGTACCAGGATGACGTGCATTTGGCACGAGTTGCCCTAAGTGAAAGTCTGAAAACGTGCGCAGTGTAGGTATCTTTGTTATCCTTCGGGGTAGTTTTCGTAAAGAAGGTCGGTTTGGGTGCTCTTTTTCCTCGGGTTGTTGGGCCCGTAAAATTAGCTTTTACGTCGTAGTGCTCCGTATAAAACTTGTCATTACCTAGCAGGCCTTAAGTGGTTCAGGACTAGGGTAATTGGTAGGAGTCTATAGTTGCTACATGTGTCCTTGTGGAAAAGTCGGTACATAGGATCTCTTTATTCTTTTTGCCATGATGTACATTTCGTGAGGGAACGATGTTTTGATTCCTGTTTTTCTTCAACTGTAAAATGTGTTTTGCATTGTTTAAATGCTTAGTTGTGAAGGAAAAACTGTTTTGGAGGATTGTGGAAAACTTGGGGTTTTATGACTTAAAACCTTTTTGGCTTGGGGTTGAGTATGCTCCCACTCTATATGATTGCATATTACCGGTTTTATAGCTTTATTGTCTGTTTCTATTAGGCTTCGACTCACGGGTGGAATTTTCTATAAAACTATTTTCAGGTGATGATGTGGATGAGGAGTAGCTCTGGTGATGCTTGTGTTGGCGGAAGACTTTTATAGTTTTTCTTCTTTTGGTATGCCTGTTCCTGAAGGCAGTTTTGTACTCCATAAGGCAATATACTTATGCATGTTATACAAGATGTTTACTGCTTATGAGAGATGCATGTTGGGTTTTCTTGTGATTTCAACAGGTGAATTTGAATGTATGAAAACTGATTTTCTATAAAACGAGTGTTTAGTGGATTTTCACATGACCTTGGGTTTTGGGTTGTGACAACTTGGTATCAGAGCTCTGGGTTCGAATACCTTAGAGCCATGGGAAAAGGGGTTTATCACCTGGTGAGGTAGATTGTATATGCTTGCTTGCATGTGTTTAAACATTGGTTTATAACATGTTAATAGCTTTCTGAGCATGATCGTTATCCATATGTGAGTATGGAGGTTGAATCTCGAGATTGATAAGTCTTGCCTTACGGCGTTTGGAATAACAAATTTAGAAGCCAAGTTAGAAACGCGTTTGGCCGACGTATTTTCTAGCAGAAAATCTAAATAGGTTATCCAAATGGACGAGTCTCTCTTGTTAGTTCTCCTCGATATGTGAGACGTGTTAACATGATCTTATGTGGCTATGTGATAGCATGATTATGCGTTCCTGTTACGTAGTAACATGTGTAGGAAAGCTTATCTTGTTTATATTGCTTCCTATAGAATTATGTCCACACGGGGAGTGCAGGGACGGGGTCGTGGTCGAGGCCGTGGCCGAGGTAGTGCTTATAATCGGGTTCTAGATGTTCAGGTCCCAGAGGATGATGACGTTCATGCCCCACAGGAACAAGTGGGCGGTGCTGACGTTGTCCAGGAGATGCTTGCCACTATTCGAGCTATGGCAGAAGCGACCAGGGCTAGTGTACGGGTTCCTGAGCCAAGGGCTTCTGTAGCTATGCGAGAGTTTCGGCGGTTGGATCCTCCAATCTTTGCTGGGGAGCAAGACCCAAAGGTCGCTACTGAGTGGTTGGAAGTAACCACATCAATCTTTGTTACTCTGGACATCAAGGAGGATGCTTTGCGTATAAAGTTGGCGGTGTTCCAACTGTGAGGAGATGCTAGAGAGTGATGGAAGTCTGCCAAGACCACTGTGGATGAGACATGGGCTACTTTTTCGAGGGTCTTCTTAGAGAAGTATTTCTCGAGATCTTCGAGAGATACTTACCGAGAGGAGTTCCTCTCCCTTGTTCAGGGAAATTTTTCTGTGGTCCAGTATGAGGCCAAGTTCGCGAATCTGTCTCGATTTGCACCTGAGATGGTATTGACTAAGGGGTTGCGTACTCTGAGGTTTGAGAGAAGACTTCGACCTGCTATCAAGGATATGGCTGCAGCTATGGACGTGGAGGTGTACATCAAGCTGGTGGTAGCAGCTATCCGGGTAGAGAACTCGTTGGCAGATAGCCATAAGATTTGAGAGAGCGAAAGTCAGTAGGGCTGTGGAGATGCACAGTTCCAGAGGTGCGGGAAAAAGCGCTAGAGGTCGTCTGGACCTAGTTCTCATGTTGCCGAATCGTATCAGCCGCAATCGTCTGCACCTACACTTTCAGTGGCCTCCACAGGATGGCCAGAGCAGAGAGGATTGATCTGTTATCCCTGTGGACAGCCAGGACATCATTCAGTTGAGTGCCTGCAGAAGGGCCAGGCTCAGAGTTCAGCGCCCGTCCAGCCACAGGCGAGAGACCCACCTATCTATTTTGGGTGTGGTCAGTCTGGGCATATTCGTAGGTCCTGTCCCATAGAGGGAAATGTTCAAGCCACGACAGGAGCGTCAGTTGCTTCGTCTATACAGAGGCGACAGGCTCCGCAGCAGCCTAGGGCTCAAACTTCCAGGTTTGCATAGGGAGGTACTTCAGCTCAGTCTGTGAGGCAGCCATCAACTCAGGGTTATGGTGGGCAGACCAGACTATCACAAGCCAGAGCTTATGTTCTTGCTGACCGCAGTGCTTCCAAAGCACCAGTTGCGTCTGATGCAGCAGTCACTCTGGCCATGATCAGAGGTACTCTTCTAGTCTTTAGATCATGGGCCAGTGTTCTTAAAGACATGGGAGCATCACATTCATTTATGTCCTCTGCATTTGTGTCTGCACTGGGGTTGAAAATGGACTGGCTGGGTAGTACCTTGTGCGTGGAGACCCCAGTTAGTGGGAATGTGACGTTGAGCCTTGTTTGTAGATCTTGCGTACTG
>JAOTRH010016408.1:0-22576 GCA_034768845.1 Heliamphora exappendiculata | reverse complement strand
ACGGGATCGGCCTCCCAATATTCCGTTACGTAACGGCCGATCCGTTACGTAACGGACGTTATTTAGAACCCTGGCCTGTCTTGATTACGGAAAACATATAATAGCGTTATCTATTGTTCCGACTCTCTGTGCTAGTACACTTTGTGCGTATTAAATGAGACACATTGGAATAATTAATTTTATACTGACTATATACATTAATTCACATCCTAAAGTTATTATGAATAATACTTATACTATTAATCCTGAAATAATTATTGATTTTCGTATATTTAATATTCGTTATTTTGATTCATTAAAAAGTACGATCTTATATGGGTATATATTCCCGATGAGTTGGATAACGGTATTATTTATATGGTGAATATTAACTATTGACGGAATTCACGTCTCGAAGGATCAAGATTGACGATACCTCTTTAAGGAAATTTATAAGTTTTGACCTAGTCAAACCATACAGGTGGATTTGATTATCTGGCAGTCAAATAAGTTAAGCGGAAAGGTTTAAAGAATATCAAGATACCGATTAAATTAAATTATCAATAATTAAATTTAATTGACAGGTATCGAGAATCTTAACGTGGGGAGAAATAATAAGCATTTAATAATAGAACCTTAATGCAAGAAGATCTTGAGATTATGGGTCAGAATGCAATTATAGTTCTTTAGTAGTGTGAACTGTAATTCAGTATTTTATGAAAATTGCATAAACCATGCTAGTTCATAATTGCAAATACCGTTATGAGGTTTACTTAATTGCAAAAATCGCTGATGGGTGTCTGTGTTCCACTAGAAGTCTTACTCATAATTACTCCACAGGTCCCTGCTGTAGCCCTATAAATATGCGGGTAGGCTGAACCAATTTCATAACTTGTCTTTAAGATTAAAGCTGTCCAGATTCTGCCGGTACAAGTTTCCAATAGATTATAGCCCGCATTATATTCGAAAATTGTATAAGAAAATACAATTGAAGGTCTGACAGGAGTTTCAACTTGAGAACAAAAATGTAGTTGAAGATTTGACCGGTAAAAGGTATTCTTCTAAATTAACCTTAATTGCATGGGTTTTAATTTTGATCGATCGACGTCAAAAGTTTTATCTGGAACCCGTTTCGGCGTTTGCCTGTCCAATTAATTTTTTTACCAAAAATCGTTTGCAAAAACAATAATCTTAACAGTTTTACCTCCAACAAGATCAAGTCGTTTCTGGGTCGGCCCCTATGTTTAGGCCATAGGAATCTGGTTTTATGTATAACTACTCATTTGGCAGGCAGATATATATAGGAAAATGCATATTCACCTGGCAGCCAAGATCCCCAAGTCCCAAAATTCGCTCACCATCAGTCACAACAATAACTTGAATGCTCCTCTCAGGCCAGTTTTTCAATACCTCGAGAACTTTTCCTCTGAAAGAGCAACATACTTCTTAAGTAAAAATTATTATAAGTAGCAAGCTTCTTAGACACAGCTGAAGCAAAGCCATACTTCTCTTTCAAGCTAATGTATAGTCCCTGAGGGCGCCGGAAAATGCTCCCATATTTCTGACAAGCCTCACCAACAGTTGGAGTGTAGACAATTGGAAGAAGTTCCTCAACATGGTCAATGAGAAGCTTGTAGAACAATCTCTCATTCCTCTCCTATAAAACAAAACAATTAGAAAGAACAAAAGATTAAAAAAACTATACAAATTTCCCAATCCCGCATCCATTTTGATATTTTAAATGGCTACAGTAAATTAAAATTTCCGCTTCTTTCTAGTCATAAAGCAATAATCTTTCCTTTCAGGTTAGCACCCAAAAAAAGAGTTTAATAACACTTTCGACCAAAGCGCACACAGCCAAAAGGGGAAGGGAGAAAGCACAAGAAAGCAGTAGAAGGGGAAAAAGAAAAGAAGAAGAAGAGAGATTACACTAACATTGGAAATGCAGATTTAAGGGTACCTGAAATCTTTTTTTAAAAAAATTATCCTACATAAAAAGATAACCGCTCATCCCAGATGCTAATTACAACAATATCAACTCATCCAGCGCTGTTATTGTCATGTGAGTTGAATAGCATTTTCCCAGATGCTAATTAAAAGTTTAAAACAACAATTTACTGGTCTAAATCCTTTAATGTCATCTCGGTATAATATTAATGATTTCTATCCATGAGGCATCTAAGCACAATAAATACACACCAATCAGCTTTACACCAGCAATTGGGATTGATATGAGCTAGAGAAGCACCTCGAGGTCCATCATGGCCACGTACTTCTGTAGAGGAACTTGGTATTGGCGAATATTGTGCATCTGTTTCTTCACCTGTTAAGTCAAATCGGATAAGTTCAACAACATTGATAAATAGAAAAATCCTAAGTACATAGAAACCAACCACAGAAAATGATCCTAGCCATCCAGAGTCATTTTATATGATCCCGACCATCAAGAATCATTTCCTATGGTTACGTGGAAGAACTCATTATAAATAACTATTGATCAGGAATATATACAAGGACACAAAAACACGGAGCGGATTTCACTAACCTGAAGCTCTTGATTCGCAACCACCGGTGGCAGCAGACCACGCAAGTAATGAGCATCCCTCTCCTTCTCAGTGAATGAAAGTCCCTTGTTATGGCGCGGATCTCTCAATAAAGAATACCCGCTGGAGCACACAATGAAGAACAAAATAATAAGATGAATAACCATTGGATCGGTACTAATCATAATATTGAAAGAAAATCATAAGAACACATAATAACAGAATAAGCTGGAACTTAAAAATACTGAAGTTACGGGAATTGAGCACCACAGAAGCTGCACATAATCAGAGAGCTAACTTGGAATATTTAACATGCACAACCACGCACACAAACAGAGATACACTTGAGGAAAATCCTATAGCTAAGAAAAAAAAAATCAAAATATTCCAACAGTAGTTTCAACAACAGCAGCATCAAAAACAGATAGAAGGAACATTACATCGAAAATTATAAACATTCGATTGCTGTCAAGAAGTTCAAATTCACCAAAATACAAATGATCCCTGCATCATTTTCTAAGAAATTGAACTATTCACAGAGACGGAGAGGGAGAGAGAGATGAGATTTTGTCGATCTACTAAGAAATGGCTAAACCGCAGGAATTGAGATATCTGAATAACCAGCAGTGAATGATAAAAAAACGATGATCGGTGAAGTGAGAACAAAACCTCGCAACGGAGACAGTCCAAGGGGTGACGAGCTGGTTCTCGGTAGCACAATCCTCACCGTAGACGTCCTCAACGCCACCGCCAACGGTGGACTTCGGGTCTGTGTCCACCACCGGCGCACCGTCCTTCAAATAACCGTCCATGGCAAAGCTTCACTTTCTCTCTCCTCCTCCACTGCCACCGCCACCGCCACCGCCACCGGTCCACCGCTGACCCAAGCAGGCCCTTCAACTGTGATCGATAGATACAGGCTCTACAACACCGAAGAGTATATACTCAACTGATCCTTGTTTCTGCTTACACAACTACAACACTCTGCTTCGTATGTATACCGCTATAATTTGGACAAGCCTCTTTCTTTACTCTGCTTTTTTTCTTTTTTTTTTCTAATTATACTTTCAATTTTTATATTTAAAAATAATATCGCTAACACCTTCTCTATTTTTTAAAATATTATTATATTTTTTTATATTTTTATTTTTATAACACATAAATACATAACTTAATTTTTGTTAACTTTTTAAATAGAAATACTGTTGAAATAATATTTTAAATTTTTTAAATTATTTTTTTGTTTAATTACAAAATCTTATCAAAATTAAAAACTTAAAAATAAAATAAATTAATAAATTAATTTTTTATTAATTTAAGTTTTTATCAAAATTAAAAAATTTAAAATAAAAATAAATTAATAAATTAAATTTTATATTACTTATTTTTATATTTAGTAATTTTTTATTTTTTAATTAGAAATTTTTAAATAAAATTTTGTAATTAAACAAAAAAAAATTAAAAAAATTTTAAAAACTATTTCACATGTGACAAACAGTTATTTTCGTTTGAAAAATTAATTAAAGTTAATTTTTAAACCTAAGAGTTATAAAAATAAAAATATAAAAGATTACAGTGATATTTCAGCAAGTAGATGGAATGTCAGTGTTATTACCTTTAAATACAATAGGTCAGGTATAATTTATCTTTTCCTAAAATTTTTAACTTTTTATTAATAATTTTATTAATAAGTTATAATTTTTTCAAATATTTACAACTTCTCTTATAGGTTATAGGGTTTGTTTGGGATAGTTTTAAGTGAGTATTTTTTTTTTTGCAAAAAAAGTTGACTTTTAAGCTGCTCTATTTAATTTTTTTTTTTAATTATTTTTTTATCTCTTAATTAAAAAAAATACTAATACATATCCAAAACACCTCAATTTTTTTTTCAAACAAAATTATTTTAATACCCTTACTTTAAAAAGTTAATCTTGCTCACAAAAAAATTTCTTGTCAATATCTCAAACACTATAACTTAAAAACTAAAAATAAGAATATTTTAGACATTTTAATAAAAAATAAAAAAAGTAAAGAAACTACTACAAAAATTATCTCAAACAATTGAATTTTTTTATTTACTTTTTTCTAAAAAATTATACATCTTAAAAATTAAAATTTTTAAACATCCTAAACAAGCACATAATTATTTGGTCTTTCTATTTTAATTACAAACTATCGTATTAACTAAACACTGGTAACATCTATCACTACCATCTATAACTTATTTACTATTTTAGTTTCAATAATGCAAAAAAGCCACATTATGGGATGAGTTATCCTCAATATCCTCTTCTGCCTTGATTTTTTTTTATGGACTTAATTTGAATTTATAATATATTCGAATAGTTCATTTTAAAAAAATTATATGAAAAATTATTTTTAAAAAGCTTGTGTGATTTTGTTTTTAAGGGATTTAATTTTTTTTTTAAAACTTATTTTAAAAGTTAGATTGTTTTGAATAACATGTGTTAAGATAGCTTTATTCTTTTTAATATTTTGTTAAAATATTTAATATATTTTTATTTTTCTCTTATTAAGTTATATGATTTTGGGATAATAACACGTTTTTTTGCCTATTAATAATAAAATTAATTTTTTAATCAAAAATATTATAATTATTTTAATTTAAAAAATTAGAATATTTGAGATATTTATAAGATATTTTCTTCTTCAAAAAAAAAAGAAGTAAAAGAAAGTTGGTAGATGTCTAAACATACCAAAGAGTTAAAAGTTATTTTTTTTAAATAAAAAAAACAAACTTTTTAGATAGTACAAGCACGGGCTCAATATGTACATAAGTAAATTATGATTTATTTCAAGAAAAATATTTATTTTAAACTAAAATTATTTGTTCTATAAAAGAAAACGCAATACACTTGTACATTTTTCAACATTTAACTAAATTAAGTGTACGGAGATGCACCATAAATTATATTATTTTAGTGGGTTGAACGATTTGCTCGAACGAGAAACATTACCGCTAGCCTTTAAGTGCTTCATTCGTCAGAATCTTATAAAACAAATTCTTGACCACCGGCCGAACGGACTCCAAAGCCCAAATTAGTTCTAAGAAAGAAAAAAAGAATGCCCTAAAACAGGCGTCCCCTTCTCTCCGTCGAGAGAGGGGTATATATTGAGAGATCTGTCAAGAGAGAAAGAGAGAGAGAGAGAAAAAAGACTGCCCTATTGTCCCATCACTGTCATGATGCCCCAGCTTCTACATGCTTCTTAGGAAGATGTGGAAGCTACATGTACCTCGATCTTTTGTTGTGAAGACTAGTCAATTATATCGCCTGAATGCCTGGCCGAGCCAAATGTAATGGACTAGTTTACTATAAATTATTTTAAGTGACTAGTTTACTATATTATATAAGTTTATATTTTATTTGTTTATTAGTTTACTATAAATTTATTATTAATTGATAAGTTTATAGTTTATTATATTATAAATTTATTAATTTATTATAACTTATAAGTTTAACAATTAAATACAATAAGTTTGAACAGTTGAAATAATAAAATGTAATATAAATTTTATTAATCAAAAATTAAATTTTTACAATGATATTATATTTTACACATTATAAGTATATTTTTTATTTTTTAAAAATAGAAAAATTGTATCACTATAGGTCAGTACATCCCAACTAGGTTAACACATACAAATTTAACAATTATTTGCATTATTCTCTACTTAAAATACATTACAAATGAAATAAAAAATTATAAATATAAAAAAGTAATATTTACATATGCAAAAAAATAAAAAAAAATAAATCTGAACTTGATAATTTTTCAAGCGTTCCACGTGCGATAGTTTCTAAGTCTGCTTTTAGTCTTTCTTTCTCGTCCATTTCTTTATACATTTTTGCTGCGTAAAATTTGTTGCATGTAATTATTAAAACTTGCATTATTTTCAAAGTTAGTCAGGATTTGTAATCGTTCAGCACCTGTTTACCTGTACTAAAAGTTATCTCCGAAGTAACTGTAAAGACAAAAACTGTGAGTATAACACGAGTTATCACGGACAATACTAACCACGACACCTCGTGTTATTTTTAATAATTTAAAATATTAAAATTATCTTTATCTAAATTCTCTACAATATCAAAATAACGTTGTATTTTGTTATAGAACTCCCATGAACATTAAAAAGTCTCCTAATTTTTATTATAGACTAATTATCGTTACGATTTCGAAATAAAATCCTAACCGCTGATTATATTGATTGAGGTATTATATTAGTTTTATAGTTATCATATAAATTTTTAAGTGTTCATTTATTACTTCAAGTTAGTTTGCATTATTATAAATATTTTTTAAAAAATATTGTAAACTAATATTTTTACTCATATGATCTAGAAAGGAAACTATTCTAAAAATATGTATTATTTTATTATAATATTTATCAAATTTATCTTTCATACTAAATATCATCTGATAATAATTTACATTGCGTAAAACTTCATCAAATATTGCAGATATTTTTTTGAATTGCAGTAAAATTAATGGAGTAGTAAGAATGTAAATATAAGAAAATAATTTTGTTACTTGATAAAAAAATTTATAAAATTTTTTATATACATTTAAATTATCCCAATCACTAGGTATTGGTGGAGTACAATTAGTTTTCATATTCATTTCGAAAAATAAATTAATTATTTTTTTTGTTTTATTGCTAGTTGTAATATATTATATGTCGAGTTCTACCTAGTTTATATATCATGTTATAATTTTTTACATTTTATATTTTCTTATTGACATATTTTTTTATATGTATCAACTCTTCTGTCACTACTATTTATACATTTTATTACTAACCTAATTCGTTCAATAGATTCATTGTAATATTTAAGTCTTTCTTTAACAATTAAATTTAAAATATGTGCCGAACAACGAACATGAAATAAAGAATCAGATAATGAAAGCTGTAAATTACGTTTTAAATAGTTAACACATTCATTATTATAAAAAGTATTATCTAAAGTAATAGAAAATATTTTTGATGCAATACCATACGAAACTAGTTATTGCCTAATAACTACACCTAAAGAATAACCGGTATATAAAAATTCTATAGTTTTAAATAAAAAAATTCTTTTATATAAATTTTAATTATTATCTATAGAATGTGCTGTTATACATTGATATTCTGTGGTATTTCTAGTAGTCTATAAATCAAAAATTTTTACAATTTTTTTTGGATTTGTAAATAAATCTATCAACTAAGTTTTAATTTCATCAAATCTTTGTAAAATTCTATTTCTTGTAGTATTTTTAGAAAAGCGTTGAAATTAATGAACAAA
This sequence comes from Heliamphora exappendiculata, assembly GCA_034768845.1. Classification (NCBI taxonomy): domain Eukaryota; kingdom Viridiplantae; phylum Streptophyta; class Magnoliopsida; order Ericales; family Sarraceniaceae; genus Heliamphora; species Heliamphora exappendiculata. Next base: position 14,748 of record JAOTRH010016408.1, on the reverse strand, counting down.
TCTGCCTTGTATCATATATTCAAATGCTGATTGTTCACTCATTGAAAATGGTTGTTTCTGTACTATTATATAGTTAACAACATAATTTTGTGCCCGAGTAAGATCATAGAAAAAATTAGTAATATTACCAGTTGAACCCCTACCTATCTACATTTGTTTAGTGAGATTAAAAGCTGTATTTTTAGGTGACTATCCATATATTTACGTAAGGTTAGTGTCACTCAATGTGTTACTCCAAAGTATTTTATTACAAATTGTATATTTTACTTTAACAGTAACGGTTGCTATCAGTATTTTTTTAAAAAAAATTTTAAATTTTTTTTACACATTTAAAACTTTTTTGCTAGGTAAACCTGCAATGCAGATGCAGATGTATTAGTAGATATTGATGAACTAGTGAGTAGATTAAGAATAGGAGCAGGAGGAGTGAGAATAGAACCACTAGGTAAAATTGTAAAAATATTTTTTTCTTCATCAACGAAAAATATATTTAGATCCATCAATAAAATAAAAAATTATAAAATTTTAAAGCGAAATTGATAAATTAGAGAATAGATAGTAAAAAAAACTTATAATTAAATTTTGAAAATAAAATAAAATATATTTTTTTTTAAAAATTAATTAGAATTTTAAAAAAATATTCAAATAAATTAAATATTGTAAAAATAAATTAAATTGCAGAAAATAAAGCAAACCGAATTAAGAATCTCCGATCTTTAGTATTGATCTCGATTGATTTTTGTTTTGATATTGATCTTGATTTTTTATCTCCACTCTTCTTGATTTGCCAACAATTGCACCGAACTCGAATATCGTCAATTCACCGATTAATTAGAGAGAAGAGGAAAGAGAGTAGAGAGTTTTTTGAATGAAATTAGAGAGAGTATAGGGCCCGGCCCTATTTATATAAACAAATATATAATTTTTTTAAAAAAAATTCAAAAACTAGTCGTTGGGCCAGGCCGGCCCAATGGACACTTAATCTTGGCCATTTATTTTTAAAATGAAGCGGTCAAGGCTGTTAATCCAAATTTCTGATCGGTGGAAGACTTCAGATTGGGCCAAGCCGGGCCTAACGACTACATTTCTGGGCGGGCTCGGGGCTCAGGCTTTTGGGCCTCAGGTCGGTTCGCCCCGATCCACGGGCTTAGATGGTGAGGCCCAAGCCTGAAGATAGGGGCTACAAGCTACGGGCTTTTTTCACACTCCCACAATTACCGCATTCTAATACAATAAAATTGAATATTTAACGAATAACGCGTTATTAGAAAATTGAATTGTTTATTTTTTTATTATTTTGTGTTTTAGAAATAGATACTTAGAACCGAATTGCTTTTACAAATTGATTTTGGTTCAATTCCATAATTACAACAGTCTAATTCTGATTTTAGAAATTTGAAAATTATTACATATGATTCAATTTTTAAATTTGTTTAAAACCAAACCAATTCAATATTGCATCTCTTAGAGTTGAGTGTGAAGAAAGTAAAAGAAATTCATATCTTTTTGATCACTTATTTGGATTACTAAACAGTAAAAAATTTCTATAAACAAAATGTTGAGAAATGGTTTTTTTTTGTAAATGAGTACTTTTTAAATCATTCCAAAATAAAAAGATTTACAGAAAAAAGAGACAAACTTTATAATACCAAAACTAATTCTAAAAAATAAACTTAAAGCATTCTCATTTTAAGATTAAATTGATTAATAATACTAAATATTTTCTTTTCTTTTATTGAGTCCAAACAAGATTTGAGAAAAATAACTATATTTTCTTCTCTTATCTTTTCAGTTTATCTAAATGAAATGGAGAAAAAACATAATTTTTTTTTCTTTTATAACTTAAATTAATCTTTTATTATTTTTTCTATCATACTTTCCCAAACAGCCTGCAACAGTGAGTACCAAGGAAGTTGACCCCACCCAAATATGTCAAAAGAGATTAGATATATAAATTATGTTGAAGATTACATACCCAAAATGCCTATCAGGGAGAGCATGGTGGAGATACTCTAGAAAACTGGATGATGGGTGATTCCAAATGCAGCATTATGCATTTTTATATATTTATTTATATAAATGTTAATGCATTGGGTTACCTTATTTGAGATAATTATTTATTTATTTATTTTATTTAGGTTATTTTTGTATTTGGTAACTTTTTTTTCATCGTTTAGTCAAATTATTATACTTTTCAACTTCTTTGATGGAGACGAGCTGATAAAATTAAAATTTTAACCAAAATAGTAAAAAAATAAAAAAGATAAAAATAATTTAAAATAAGTCAATAAATTAAATTTTATGTTGCTTATTTTTATTTTTAATATTAAAAAAATAATTTTCGTTCAAATTTTTTTACATTTTTAGTTCATCTCATCGAAAGAATTCAAAAAAATAAAAAAAAAATTATTTAAAAGATGAAAAAAAATCCATAAAAAACAAAATTAAGCAAACTTGTCAAATTTAGCCTAAAGGCCATACAATTGCTCTAACAAAAATTCAGACACCACTTTCATTATTTTTAGAAAAAACATTAAAAAAAAAAAAACTACTGCTGAAAAGTGAAAACAGAAAGATTGTATCAATTATTGATGAAAATCTTTCCGTTCCCATTTGGACACCACATGCCCCACCCCACCTAGTATTTGTTTTTTTCAGTCTATTATGCCACCCCCCATCTTATTATTTTTATATGTTGTATCACTCCAAACTTAATTATATTAAATAAATATTTTGGTATTAATATATAAATAAAAAGTACATTTTTTAAAATAAAAACCGACTAAGATACAAAGACCAATTTTGTTTTGATAGACTAAAAAATATTTAGATTGGAGTCATTGAACTAATAGGTGGAACTCACATTTTTAGAATTTTTTTTTCAAATCACTAATTTCACGTTTGGTTCACTAAATTAGACTATTAATTTTCTATATGCGACACTAAGTTTAGTTTCATGGGACTATTTATTCTACCCATCCCCTTAGAATTACTTGTTTTCCTCTCCGGAATTATTTTCTCCCTTGATGCAATTATCAAAAATAATTCTTTAACTTTTACGACATATTTTATTTCAATTTAACTAAATATAAGATAATTAATATCATTGTATATATAATTATGTTCCCTATCCTAACCAAATTAAACCAATCCAATTAAGTTTTTGTCTCAATTAATTAGGATCGACTAATTTGAATTCATTATTATAGATATTTGACGAGTTTTTCAACATATTGAATATTTGCTACGTAATGCACAACAATCTCTTTTTTTAGATTTAAGACCGATTGTATAAAAGATAAGATTTTTAACATTATTTTTTGACACGACATAAAACTTAATGATCTCCAACTTTAAAATAAGATTTTAAACACTACTTCTTAACGTGGGTTGTCAATAATAAAAAATATTGAGATATTAATTTTATTATTGTTATTTCCATCTAATTCTTATCATAAAAATATTAATAGTAATTCATATATGGAATGATTCAGGAAAGCCACCATAATTTTTTTTAATTTTTTTAGTCTCATTGCAATTTCGTCAATTTCTTTAATTAATAGTTAGTCAACAATTAATTGGAGTTGATGTCAATAATAAAAAATACTAAGATATTAATTTTATTATTGTTATTTCCATCTAATTCTTATCATCAAAATTACAAGAAGATTTATATATTATTAACTACAATTACTAATTTTTTATTTTATTTAATTTCATTTATCACATCAAACATGACCACATAAACCGAATAAGATGGGCATATGCCCTTCTTCAACCACTACAAAACATTAGTGGTCCATTGATTGGATTTATTGGACGAGGGTGAACTGGTCCATTTTGGTTAAAGAAATTCTTTCGCCGACACTACAGGGCTATTTGGTAAAATTACTGTTAATAATTTTTAAATTTTTATTATTAATTTTAATTATAATTTTTTTAAATATTTTTTAAATATTTATAATTTTTGTTATAAGTTATAATTATTTTTTTTCAGCTATAAATTATAATTTTTACTAAATATTTACAATTTTTACTATAAATTATAATTTATAAACTACTAATTTTAGTAAAGCGAAACACTAGCGAGGTGTGTGGTTGTGACTTGTGATCAAAAGTGGTCTTTACTATAAATTAATAATGTGGTGTTAAATATGACTTAAATAGAAATTTAACTAATTTAATGTGATCAAATCAATGGAACGTGTACTAAAAAATACAAAGAAACAGAGGTCCAGGCAGAGTTGTGCTCATATTGGGGGAGTTGGTTTTGAATATATTTTTATAATTTAAATTGTTTATTTTGTATTATATATTAATTTTTTATCAATGACTGTCAAATTCTATATAAGAATGATATTTTATACCTAAATAATCAATGAAATTTAACAAAAGTTAATTGGAGATAATATTCTAATATTCACAATGCGTGCATAAAAAATTTGAAAAATAAAAAATGATACTCCAAGACTTGCATGGCCATTAGTCAATGGAAGTTATTCCAAAGACACTCGCCATTTTAGGAGATTTGTTTGTTAAGAGTAGTTATCGGTAGTTATAAATAATTATATATGAAATAATTTTTATAAATATATGTAATATATTCATTGTAAAAGATTTTCCACAACAACAATTCAACAGTGAATTTTATCTAAAAATATGGGTAATCTAATTTAAATCTTTGGAGTGGATATAGACACAGTCAGCGGATGAAGAATTGCAGTTTGCGTACAAGTTATGCCACAAGTCCTACAAGTGTCACGGGACGACATTTTAGTGACGCGGCAAAAAATTTTTTGTGTGGCATTTGAATTTTACAGCCAGAGCAGGCAGCCAAGTCAGCGTAGTGCGCAATGCACACATGTGCGTGGTGCAGCCCTGTGCAAGAAATTAATCATTCTTCAAATATCTTCAAGAAACAATATTCAACATTTTACCGACTAATTATAGGTGAGTGGTAATATCTTTTCTTTGTATATTTGTTCTTATTATCATAAAAATTAATAAACCTCTTTTTATTAATTTTTAATCTTTATTTTTTTGTCTATATTTCTTTATTTGTTCGGCCATTTTCATATCCAATAAAATCCTAACACAAAACATTAAACCTAAATTCGTTTTGTTTACATACTGGCTCATTTTATTATCTATGTATAAAACTAAATTGGTCAAATATTATTAGAAAAAAATAGTTAGACAATTGTAATATAATTACATGACTACTGGTATGTATGGATCAAACTCAGTTTTTTTACCTGAAAAAACAACTCAATGAACATGCTAAGTGAACGATTTAAATTATTAAAATATTTTTTAATACTTGACCTCATAAAGAGCAAACATGATGTGGCCACTATACCAAACCCTATCAAAAATCAATGTGGGTTGTGAATCAATGTGTGGTGTTTGGTTACAAAGGTAAACTGACGTAGGTTAAAGAGGAACAACAATGATAGCTTTGATTATGACCCAAGTTGACATTGGATTATAGATAAAGAGGTGATAGAAATGAACAAAAATAGTAGTGAATGTAACCCACCTGATAATTCAGGGGTTTAAAATCGTTACTGAAATTAATGATAAATTTGAAAATTTTGTGTTCGACTCTTGTTAAAAGCACTCTAAATTAACCGATACTTGTAATTTACGAGTAATTTTAAGTATTAAGAGATTTATGTTTTAAAAGTGGGTTTAAAGGGTTCTGCCTTGATATGATTATTTTGTCAAAAAAAAAATAGTAATGAATCAACCACTTAGACCATTTATTAAGATCCTACGGCTAAAAGAGAGTGTGTTCATATAATGTTCAACTTCGGAGAGTTGTGTGTTGTAGTCTTTGATCAATATAATTATATTGATTTGTGTAAAAGCTGGACACAAAAAACCAACTATTAGCAAATTTGATGCTTAAAAGCACATTTTTAATTTGTTATCAAGATTAATTTTGGACAACAATTAATAGTGAAAAACTACTAAAAAAGTATTATAGTTAAAAATAAATTCAATCACATTATATAAAATTAATTAATACAACATATTTAAGTTTATGCATCCTCACCTACAATTTTTATTACCAAGTCACAGTACGATATTATGATAAAAGTATCAACCTAAAAAGATTTTCTATTGTTGATGGTGGAATCGAGATGGATGTTGATATGTCTTCTCGACTTTCAAAAAAGCCACTGACTTGAAAAGTAAGAAAAATTTTACACCGGTAAAGTGCCGACTAAAGACCATATGATGCTTTTGCTTAAATCAGTCCACCGAAAATGAATGGAAATTTGACTTTCTTCTAAAGATTTGATTGCATGCCTTATGATGGAAGGGTGAGTCCTTTTTTATACTGCGGGCTGGACGAAGATTATGGAGTTTGTTGGTCGAGATGGGGTCAATTTCTTATAATTCAGGGTAACGTGATTTGCAAAATTAAATTCGCTTAGATTTCTGTTAGAGTTTGATTCCTTACAGAGCCTTAAAGGTCGCTATGAGTTTTACTCAAGGCCGACTAATTGGTTAATAGACTTGCTTGGCACTCGACGGTGGCGAGTGTTATGTGATTGGTTCGGTCCCCATTGGGTTGATCGATCAATTATTCCAGATTGCTTTCTTAGGTACCCTTCTCATCATTTATAAAAAAATGTTATATAAGTATATTTTTTAGTTTGAATTTTGAAACAGAGAGAGGGTTTAAATTTTGAAACCATGATAAAAGAGAAATCTGCATCAATTGATAAGTTTTTAGACATACAAATCTAACCCTTAATTTATAAGAGCTAAAGTATCCTAATCTAGATGTGGTGGCTCAGCCCAGCGGGCTACCGCCTATCTATCCCCTGGGTTTCAAATCCCGAAAACCCCGTTCTCCAATTAACAAGCAAAAAAAAAAGTATCATAATCTTCTATTTTGAATTATAGCTTATAGCAAAAGTTGTAAATATTTTGTAAAGATTGTAATTTATAATTAAAATAGAAGAAAAAATAGTTATAATTTATAAGAAAAGATGTAAGTGTTTGGAATAAATTGTAGTTTATAGCTAAAATTAATAGTTGAAAGCTAAAAATTAGTAGTACTAACTTAGCCAAACACCCCCTATGCCACATAAATGTTGGGTGTATTTCTTGTATTTTACGTACTCATATAATTAAAATTTTATAATTTTTTAGATTTTTAGAGTTTTCATTATATTTGACAATTTCTTAGACAAAACCCAATTAAATTGTATCTAGTTTTTTGAGTTGTATTATAAGTCCGAAGTTTGAGTTTTATTAGGATTATAATTTTATTTGGACCACGTATCTCAAAGTACAAGTGATTGATGCACGAGTGATGATATGGTACAATTAAAGAAAGCTTGAAGGCTCATCATCCCAATTTTCGAAAATCATGCTAAAGCAAGAGTTGATCTTGTGACCTTTCCACGGATAGCAACTTGTATTGATTTTCATGCCACATCAATTAAAGGGTTGCAGACGTTAAATCTTGATACAAAGACAGGAAGTCTAATAAAGAATGGGTCATACCTTTAGTCGCCTGTGGAAGAATTGCAATTGAAATGAATTAGTTGAACACTCGAGCAGTTTATATTGGCTTGAGTTGTGGTTATATTGAGAGTTGTGATTTTAGACTTTCAAAAATAATATTTTAATTTGATTAAAACTCTGCAAGGAGCTTCTCTTTAACCAATAAATTAAGTTTTTTTGGTCTCTCTTATTATAAATAGAAAGTTATACCGAGTAAACAAATATTACAGAGAGACACATTGCAAATAGGCAAAATCAATTGAAGATCAATTCTCTCTAGTGTTCGGGACTCAACAATAAAAAGTTCGTTCTTGTTCACTTTTGGTGGATTTTTAAGATTTTAATCGGTAGATTTTATGGGCTTAAAGTATTAAGAATTCGATATTTTGAAGAAGCACATAGGACTTAGTGTGGTGATGATCAAATACGGTGAACAATGCGCGTGAATTCGACCTACAATGCGCTTTAAATATTAGGGGCACTGGGATTACCCTCGAATAGGAAAATGGGATTTGTTTTAAGGTTCGGGTCATGAGTATTAAATTTTAGAGTATTTTTGACCTTTTAACTGTACACTTTACGGTTCTAGTAGATTATCTTTATCACTTAAGGACGTATACAAGTTGTGCCGAACTACATATAATTGTGTAGTTTTTTTTTATGTATACATAAATATAATTTCATTTACGTTCAAAAATTAATAATTAAATCCCAACACAAGATCAAACCATCTCATATATTTTTAAATAACACCGTGTTTTATTTGACAAATGTTAAAGAAGGAAAGAATTATTATTTTCGAAAAGAAAAAATTCTCTACGGTGGAATATGTGGATTGAAGGTGTTGGATCATGTGGAGCTCATCAGTCATCATGGTCTCACTTTGTCAATTTGGACAGTTCTTTTAACTGTTTCAATGTATAAATTATTCATACAATTTTTTTTAAAGTTAATCTAATCTCATTAAATACCTGAATAAATCACATGTATATTTAATAAAAGCATTTTTTCTCACTCTATCAAACAGTTGCCCTCTCTACGTAGAAGTTGGAATTTCTCAACTTAAGGGAAGACGCTGTGGCAGTAACCCCCTCTGATCTTCCTCTCGTCAGATCTACTTCTTGATCTCCTCTCCAATCTCCCATTTTTCTATCACGATCTCTCTCTCCTTTTTGTTGTTTTTCTTTTTTACTTTTTTTTTTTATGTTGATTGCATTTTGTTATCTTTTAGTGTGTGTTCTACTTTCATCATATGTTCTTCATCACCCTATTTCACCCATATAACTCTTTAAGAACTGGATATCTATTAGATGAATACAATTAGATCGACACTGGTAACGTCAAAATTAAGACTAGGCGACCACTCTTAGCCTTCAGTAAGTTTTTTTTCAAAAGTTAAATGACAACTATAATACCATTTTAGCTGGATATAGAAGAAAATATTGGAAAAAATCTATACTTTTTCATATAATATTATGCGAAATATTAATCATACAGGATTTTGAATCTAATACATCTCAAGAATAAAACTGATATTAAGAACGTACCTTTGGCGACCATTGACATTTAATTATCTGAACAAATAAAATCCCTACTTAAATTCTTAAATTCTTAGTTTACCTTCTTCGCTTTGTCTCTAACCTTTTAGAATAATCATATACTATGATTTATGAAAAACTAATAATTGTAAAAGATGGTTATTCTATCGTTTATAGAGAAGAGAAGAGATCCCAGAAGATAACTCTCAAAAGGAATTCTATCCATTAACGATTTCTTTCTTATCTTAAAAGAGTTCTTTTCCAAGTTAAATACTAATAGATGAACCATATCCGTGATTGGTTTATCAATAATTTGTGGAATTCAAATGCAATTAAAATATGTAAAACGTGATGCTAACGGGCCACCAAAAAGCCCACGGATTGTGATGCAATATGTATTTTATTTTCTGAAATATTCCTTTGATTATTTTATTTTGACTCGTTGAAATCTACACATAAAACTTTGACACGTGATCACAAAATTTTTAAAAATTAGCTAATAGGTTCATACTAATTAAAAATTATAATACTGTAATTAATTCATACCACCAATGTGAGTCATAATGGTTATATAGCATTTATGTCACATTCATTTCTATGTACCACACCATTGATAATCATCACTAACCTAATCCATAATAGAAAAATACAAATATAGGTTACATAGTCTAAAACGGCCCATGTTATTTGTCTTGTCAAGATTTTTCTGTTTATCAATTATCTGACAGAATATGTGCACACATAACTGGATACAAGAAAAGGCAGAAACAAACTTCTATTGCGCAAAATATAGTGTCAAATACAAGAAACCATCTAATAAAACTTTAATCATACTTATTATATATTACTTAAGAGACTCATCTTAGAGAAAAACACTGTTGCAGAGTTATCATAATATATTTTCAGCAGCTTGGCAATTGAGTCGACAACACCAAGCCTAGAGATGAAATTCCGCAACCATAAAGCGGGACTTGTGGCCTCGAAGCACGCCACAAACTCGTCCTCCATCGTGGCTGAAGCAATAACTGGCTGCTTCACACTCTTTCATGAGATTGTCCCACCAGCCAGTAGAAAAACAAAACTTAATGTAGACTTTCTACTATCGGGACAACCAGAAAAATTTGAATCTGAGTATCCAATCACGTCTAAATGATCTGATCTTCTGTAAGTAAGCATATAGTCCTTTGTTCCCTGAAGATATCTCATCACTTTCTTCACTACCTTCTAATGCTCAATGCCAATGTTGCTTTGGTACCGACCCAACATGCCAACTGTAAAACTAATGTCTGCCCTAGTACAGGTCTAAGCGTACATTAAGCTTCCCACTGCTGATGCATAAGGAATGTCATTTGTCTGCTTCCTTTCTAAGTCATTCTTTGGACATTAATTTTCATTTAATTTATCACCCTTTATAATAGGTGCATCATAGGCTGAATAAAATTGTATTTTAAATCTCTCTAAAACTCGATCAATATACTTTTTCTGAGACAACCCTAGCAATCCTTGAGATCCATCCATAAAGATCTTTATGCCAATAACATAAGTTGTCTCACCCACATCGACTATTTTAAAATTTTTAGCGAGATAATCTTTAGTTTCATGCAGTAAACCAAAATCATTACTTGCTAGCAAAATATCATTCACATAAAGAATTAAACTTATAAACTTACTCCCACTGACCTTCAGATATATACACCGATCAACAGTATTTTCTATAAATTCGAATGAAGTAACAGCATCTTTAAACCTTGAGTACCATTGCCTAGAAGCTTGTTTAAGACAATATATTGATTTTCTTTAATTTGCAAGCTAAATGTTCTTTTCTTTTCTTTTCTTTGTAAATCCTTTAAGCTGTTCTATATAAATTTTCTCATCCAAACTACCATTTAAAAAAGCAATTTTTGCATCCATTTGATGTAACTCCAAGTTATAATGAGTTACAAGAGTCATAATAATTCTAAGTGAGTATTTCTTTGACACTGGAAAGAAGATCTCTTTGAAGTCAATGCCTTCTTTCTGAGTGAAACTTTTGGCCACTAGTCTGGCTTTAAATTGTTCAATATTGCCTTTTGCGTCACGCTTGGTCTTAAAGACCCATTTACGCCCAACTTTCTTACAATTATTAGACAATTCGACGAGATCCCAAACACCATTCTAGTCCATTGATTTCAGCTCTTCATTCATAACATCGATCCATTTAACTGAATCATCACTATTCATAGTTTGTAAAAATAAAACTCGATCATTCTCAACCCCAATATCAAAATCAGATTCCTATAGATACACCACATAATTATATGAAATTGCAGGTTTTCTTTCCCTCTGAGATCTTCTCAGTACTGCTGATTGTGGTGGTTCTACAACAAATTCAATTGCGATATCTTCATGGAGTGATAAATCATTTTCTATATGTTGTACATTCTCCTCAAAATGTTGAGGAATCTGAGGAGCAACAATTTCTCGATGAGAAAAGAAGGTTGTTAGGATGTCCACTCTTACTTCATCGAGATTTACCTTTCTTGATTTCTCTCTTCCACTAATTTTGCTATTCTTTAGGATTTTGACATTACCGGTTTCAACTACCCTCGTACTGTAATTAGGACAATAACATTTGTACCCTTTAGATTTGTCTGGATAACCAATAAAATATCTAGATATCGTTCCAGAGTCTAACTTTTTTTCATGTGGATTATAAATTCTAACCTCTGTTGGACAATCCCAAACATGTAAATGTCTCAAGCTGGGTTTCCTACCAGTCCACAACTCAAAAAGAGTAGTTGGGACAACCTTACTAGGAATCCTATTTAAGACATATATAGCGGTCTTTAATGCTTCTTCCCACAATAAAATAGGTACATTTGATAAACTTATCATACTCCTAACCATTTCCATAAGTATACAATTACGCTTCTCAGCAACTCCATTCTGCTGTGGTGTACCAAGCATTGTGTATTGAGCACGAATATCTCGTTTTTCTAAAAATTTGACAAATTTGCCTAAATTTTAGCCTGACTCATTATACCTACCAAAATATTCACTACCTCCATTTGACCTCGCTATTTTAAATTTTCTATCTAATAGTTTCTCAATCTCAGTAATGTACACCTCGAGGATATCAACGGCTTGAGACTTTTTCATGAATTAGATACGTATACCCATAACGTGAATAATCATCTATAAAGGTGATAAAATATTTTTCTCCATTAAAGGAAGAAATAGAATTTTCACAAATAACTATATGAATTATTTCAAGAAGTTCATTGCTTTTTGTGGCACCTTTCTTGAAGTGATTGGATTGCTTTCCTTTTACGCAATCCACACTTATCTCGAAATCAATGAAGTCTAGATTTTTCAAAATTTCATTCTTTACTAATCTTTCAATTCTATTTTTAGAGATATGCCTCAGTTGTTTATGCCATAAGATTGAAGATTTTTTATTAATTTGGTCATGTTTTAAACCAATATTTTAATGCAGGGTTATTAAAGATTATGCAAATTCATGATTCAAAGTAATTTGATATAATCCATCATATAAATTACCAGAATTAACTTTTATTGAATTAAACATCAAACTGAATTTTTCACAATCAAATAAAACTGAATATCCAGAACAATCTAATCTAGATAAAGAAATCAAATTTCTAGAGATTGAAGGAACATAAATGTCTCTTCTAAATTCATCTGATGACCCGTCTCTAAGACTAAGCGATAGGTACCAACAGCTATCACATCGGCTTTGAGACGGTTCCCCATATAGATAAATCTTTCACTTTTCTTTGGCTTCTGAATTGAAAGGTATCCCTGCAAAGAATTTGTAATGTGAGTCGTGGCTCCAGAGTCAATCCAGCAAGTATTAGATGGCACTTCAGCAAGATTTGATTCATAACATACAAAAAAAAATTTATTATCTTTCTTTTCGAATCAGGCTTTACGCTTACTGCAATCATTCTTCACATGTCCATTCTTGCCACAAAAGTAGCACTTCACTGTAAAGTTATTACTTTCATGGGCCTAATTGTTACCTTTTCAGGGCCCATTCCACTTCATAGGGAGATTTCTCTTTGATTTTATAAACTGTCCTCTTTTCTGTACAGCTCATTGACCCACAGCCAGTGCCATGTGATGTCCTTTCCTTCTCAATCTCACTTCCTTCTAAACACACATATTTGCCAGCTTATTCATACTCCACTTATTCTTATTGGTGTTATAGCGAATTTTGAATGTGCCAAATTGTGTGGGAAGTGAGTTGAGGATAAACTGAACAAGGAATGACTCATCTATATGCATCCTAAAGCACCAAGCTTTGTAGATTTATTAGGCATAATGAGGATGTGATCCTGAACTCCTCAATTGCCATCATATTTCTTTGTTGTTAATTCCGCCATTAATGTGTCTGCAAGTGACTTATCAGCAGATCTAAAATGATCTTTCACAGCTTTTAAGAATGCTAGTGTATTAGAAGTATGTGGTAGAGATCTTTTGATATTATTTTTCATAGTCATCTTCATGAACATCAAACTAAGCATGTTCGATCTTTATCGGGAATTGAAATAGCATACTTGTTCTTCAGAGTTGTCTTCAGTGATTTCAGCAGGCTTTTCAACAAGTAATGCCATGTCAATATCCAATATTCCCAGTGTGAATCGAACATACTCATTCCATTCTGAAAAATTTGAGCCAATAAGAACCGCAACACTAGATGCATGAGAGTGCAGTGAAATAAGAACAGTCACTGGAAAAAAAAGTACAATATTTATGTTAATACTTTTAGTTTAAATTTTATAATAATGAAGTAGTGGTATCACCTCGATTCCTCCTTTGGGTTAAATCTAGGTATATCTATTATTTACTCATTAATTAGGTGCAAGATTATCACCTATATAGGTCTAATTAATTTATGTAATTTATTAATTAGCCATGTTACCTTTGGGTACTAACCTAATTAATTAAATTATATAAATTATATTATCCTACCTAGATTATAATTATTTGAATGTGACTCTCATTTGGGCTAATTCTATTCTCCTAATTATAACTGCTATTGAGAAAAAAAAATTAGCTTAAATGTTACCATTTTCAACAAGCTTTTGTGTAGTTCTATATTTATAAGTTTTATAAATTTAAGTCACTTTGATGGCTACTAAATTTAAAATTCTTATAACTATAAAAACTAACTAATAATATTCTCATTTTATTTTATTTTATTTTATTTGGTCATTCTTTAATTTAATCACAATTTTATTAAAAAATAAATGGTAAATTACACTGACCTCTTTTGAAATTTACCAAAACATCAATCACCTCTCTTGTGATTTTTGAAATATCACTAACTGCCCCTCAGATTTAGTTTTTGTATCAAATTAGTCTAACCGTTAAATTTTCGTTAATTACTTAAAAAAAACCACCCAACCACCCTCTAAAACCAAAATCACCACCCCAAAACCCATATCTGTAATATATATATAAGGGGAGAGAGAGAACAGAGAAAGAGAGAGAGATGGCAGAAAGGAGAGAGAGAGAGACGGCAGAGACCACCGCCCCACGCCGCACGCAGAGAAAGAGGGACGGAGAGAGAGAGAGAGCAAGAGAGTAGAGGGATAGAGAGAGGACAAAGAGCAGAGAGATGAGAGAGTGCGACAATGATGGTGTGCGACGACGACAGTGGCGTGCAACGACGGTGGCATGC
>JAOTRH010016397.1:0-22576 GCA_034768845.1 Heliamphora exappendiculata | reverse complement strand
GCATCGAAAGACACCCACTTCATCTTGTCACTACCTCTCCAGAGGCTCCTTACCACCTTTCTAGATATAGATTTTAGTTTTGTTTCTTGGATAAGAATCATGTGAGAAGGTTAAAGAATTTGTAAGCCTCTTCACCATCCTCCTTTTCGTGCTTGAACCTAGGCCCCTTACATTCCATGTAACTATTTTGCAATCCATGAAACCATGATTGCACCTCAAGTTTGTCCTTGCTTGTAGTTGAGACTAGCAATCCTTTCCCCTATAGGGGGCCTTCTCATGATTTTTTATATCAGTCTTTTCCATTCTGGCCAGTCAATTTAAACACTCATTCTCTCCACCTTGGAAATCAGCCCCCAACATTTTGCCTACCTCCACTGTTAATTCAGCCTCCTCCAAGATCAATTTGTTCATATTTCGAATGCATGAGGATAAGATGGACCCTTGTGTATCCCTAGGCTGTGGGTTAACAGTTCCGAATTCTTTTGAGGATAATACTTTCTTTTTCTTCTATGTTGTCTCCTTTCTCTCTATCTTTTTTCCTCCTATTCAATGACTTAATTTTCACAACATTTTGATACAGAATTTTAGCTATCAACTATTGTTTAAGACCATATTTTTAAAGAAAAATATACTAACGCAGTTGATAGAGTTTTAAATAATACGTAAAAAAATGAATTAGTATTTATACAAATTGTATTAATATTTATAAAAATAATAAATTTTATTTTTAAAAAATTTACTATTTTTATAAATATATTAATATTGAATCTTTTTTATTTTCATTTATCATCTAGAGTCCAATGTGCACTCATTAGACGTACAATTTATAAAAATTCCTTCTAAAGATAATGTGTAATTTAATTGATGTTTTCGAAATATTATGTGATAAATTTATGCGATATATATATATTTAATATTATAATGATAAATTTTATAATAAAAATATAATAATTTATTTTTATTAAATAATTAAAAATAAATCAAATAATATAAATTATAATTATTTATTTACTTAAAAATATTAGGTGACATTACTACTTAAAAGTACCTAATAATTTGCACAATGGGTCCCCCAAAGGAATCATTTCAAAGATTAGGTTTGGCTAAAAGACACCCAAACCTGACATGTGCATGTGTGTGAACGAAGACCTCAGTAAGAGAGAGAGAGAGAGAGATCCTGTTTGGGATATTTTCTTTGATTTTTTTGTTTTGTTTTGTTTTTTTATTATTTTTTAATTTTTTAACAATTTTTTTTTACTCTATTGAGAGGTCTTGACGAGAGGAATCAAAAAAAATTTATCAAAATAAAATCTGACTTATATGTTTATTTTGGTTTTTATTTAATTTTTTTAATATTTTAGTTAATAAAATTTATATTATTGGTTCACTTTTATGAGAATAATTGTAAAAATATAATCGTTTAACTAAATAATAAAAAAACTTATTAAAAATGAAATTAAACAAGATCGAATAAGTAAATATGGCACTGTTTTGGGATAGCTTTTTTCATCTTTTTCATTGTGGCGTTTTTTCGGTCCTTCGTTAACTTTTTTCTTTTTATTGTTTTGTCTATATTTTCTCATTTCTGATAGGTTATGACAAAAACGAATTTAACAAGATTGATAAAATCTTTAAAAGGCCTTTTTTGACTTATTTAGTTTTTTATTTTTTTTTGTCAAAATCTTCTATTTTCTGATTTCTTTTGATAAAAAATAAAAAAATCTCATTATTTAGACAACCATAAAAAAATAACTAAAAACCAAAAAAATCACATAAAAAGGTTATCCCAGACGAAACCTAAACCATTATGTCATACTTGAGAGAGGAAAAAAAAGTTCTCGATGAGCAATGAAGACAAATATTCGAAGGATTAAATTAACTGAGAGAGAGAGAGAGAGAGAGATTATAGGCACTATTTGGACTAAATTGTAGAAATTTTATTTATTTTTATTTTTAATAAATTTTCTTATTTTTTGACAAAATTTTTTTTATTTTTTTAATTTATTTCAATGAAATGAATCGAAAAAAATAAAAAAAATTTATAAAAAAATAAATTTTTTTTACTAAATGCAAAAATAAATATCATAAAATTTAATTTATAATTGAATTATTTTTGTTTATTTTTGTTTTTTAAAATTTTTTATATTTTGATCAAATTATTTTATTTTTTAACTCATTTCAAAGAAAAAAATAAAAAATATATAATAATTTAATTAAATAATAAAAAAAATTCATTAAAAATAATATATATATATAAGGGAAAGAAGTAAATTGGGTGTGGCGTCGTAGTTAGGAAAATAAGGAATTTTGGATGTACTACGTACCAAACAAACAGTGCATGTTTTGTCATGTTTTGTGCATGGGGAGTTGACATTTTCATTATTGTATTGACATTTCCCAAGCAAACAAAGAATCTCTCGTAGATTTGTGCTCTCAATATTATATATATTTTATATTTTATATTTTATATTTTATTCTACGACGGATTGGAAAGTTGGATTGTCGCATCACATATTTTAATATGCATGCCCCCAACGTACCATCACAGACAGTCACACACAAATTAATATATGAAAACACATACACAATGGCTCTCAGTGGTGAATTTAATTTATTGATTTATTAATTTATTTGGTATTAATTTTTTTTTTATTTTTAATATTTTTTTTTATTATTTAGTTAAATTATTATATTTTTTAATTTTTTCTCATTCAGACGAATTAAAAAAGATTAAAAATTTTTATTCAAAATATAAAAAAAATTAAAAATAAAAATAAATTAATAAACAAATAAGTAATATTTGTCTAAACAAAACCAATATATATAATAATATATATATATAACTAGACTTTGGAACACCCGCAATTAGAGAAGGCAATATATCAGAGTGGGGCAGGATTGGGACAAGGACTTTGTACTCATTTTATATTTGATTGGAGTACAAACAAAAACTATATATTAAGAAAATAGTGACAAACGGAGTGAGAACTATAATATTTTGATAATAATTTTTAAATTTTAAAAAAGTTATATTAATAAAAATTATAAATAATATAATAAATAAAAATTAATATTTTCTGAATTAATAGAATTAAAAATACAAAAATATAAGAAATTGAGATTAAAAAAAAAGAGATAAATATAATATTTTTATATTTTAGACTTGTTATAATTTTAAAAAATAAATTTTATACATATATTCATATTTAAAAAAATATATTTTATGTAATCAAGAGTAAACATGGTGAAGAAAGAAAATAGCCTATTTTCTATTTGTTGTTTGAGTAGAAAAAAATTTATATATAACGGGACGGGACATGAAGGGATTAGGTGGCACGGAATTGGAGAAATTTTCATCTCTACATGCGATAGGCTTACAATTCTTTTTTTAAAAGAATTATAATTTCATCATTTTAATTATTTTGAGAGCTAAAAATATATGAAATGTAGTATTTTTGAAAATTTATGCAGAAGTTATGCATAAAGTAAGAAGTTATGAGGGAGATAAAAAGTTATGTTTGTTTTAATTTAAATTTTTATTCTTCATTCATTAAATCATATTACACCATTTAACCAAGTTTTGTGTGGTTGGTGTTTTTTTAATATAAGGTCATGTTTCCTTAATATATATATATATATATATATAGATTTCAAATATTTTGTTTTAATACCATGGGATACTAAATAAAAAGATTAATTGAGGATTAGTCTTAATAAGATGATTAGTCATATTGGATTTGTTTTATTAGTTTTAATTCCAGCCTATAAAAATATAATATATTCTAACTAATTAGCAAATAATAAAATTTATATGTAAGGCAACTTTATTTTTTTCTTATCCCCTACAGATTAGCTTAAGAGTTGGATAATTCTTTTAACTAGCATAAATGCATAATTATTATTGTATCAATGCAGTAATAGAATATTATTTGTATTTTGGTAACTTTTTCTGCATGGCAATATTCTATTAAAGGATTTATTAATTTTTCATAACACTCAAATATGTTGCTTATCACCTATAATGAAGCTACTAATAAAATTATCAATTTATTATATACAAAATGTTATCAGTTTAAATATCGTTAATTATATCACTTTTTTAGCGTTAATTCAATTAACGATAGTTTATCGGTCTGTAATATTGTATGAAATTGTCAATTTTTACTAAATATGATAAATAATATTTTTATTTCTATTTCAAATATGAAGAGTTTCGAAATGATGAAAGTTAGAAGCGTTGGAAATTCTACAAGATTTTATACTTCAATTGACAATTTGGGATAAATTTTTACCGCCAATGAAATATTTGTGGTGATAAAAATAGATCTAAGTGACAGGAAATACATTAATTAAGGATAACTAGGGAATGACAAAAAAAAAACCTAATGGGAATAAATTTATTAAAATATATTAGGTGGGAGTATTCTTTTTAACCTTAACCATAATAGGACTAATGTCAAAATTACTTTAAATAAAATAATATATTCCACGTTATTATTTTGTATTGTATTAAAGTGAGATAAAATATGAGATAAGAGTTAGAGTTTTGAAATTTGTTTTGGCCGTTGGATGAAAAAGAAATTTAAGCATAGAAAAGTTATCTTAGGAAAATTGATTTTCTAATTTTATAAATTTATTACTATGTGATCTCATATGGGGGACTAACATCGTAATAGTTATTCGAAGAGATAAAATTTAAAATAATGAGTTTCAAGAATTTTTAGTTCAGTTCAACTTTGTAATTCGGAACAACAAACATATCCTAACAGTATAAATAACAATATATTCAAAATTGAATTTTATACCATCAAATTGTCAAATCTAGTCAAACCTTTTATTGTATTTTCGAATACCAAAAACACAATTATAGTATGGACTATATTCTTCGTGCTCTTTAAACCCTAATTTGCTGGACTTAGGTTTTCAAAAACATGGGACCCTAGTATTAAAGTTAGACTGACTGAATTATTAAGTCGTGGTTTATAACTGCATTTTTATAGGCTAAAACATAGACCTCTAGAGTAAATAAAACGTGGGACCCAAATGTAACTATGAAACTCCAATTTTATTCTCAAAACTTAATTATTCGACCACCTGTTATTAAATACTTATTTATTTTCTTTCATGTTAATATTACAAATATCCGTCGATTAATTAAAATACTAAAATTTTTATTTAATTGGCTTCTTCAAAAAATCATTAAAACCTTTCGCTTAACTTATTTGACATGTTAGATTCTAAAATCCATCTACAAGGTTTGTCGCGGTCAAAATTTATGAACTTCCTCAAGGAGGTACTATCAATACCGATAACATGACATAAATTCCGTCAATGATTAATATCTACCGTATAATTAAGACTGTTATCTAACTCACTATGATTATTGACCCGTAAAAGATTGCACCCTCTAATTAAACAAAATAACGAACATTAAATATACATGCATAATAATTATTTTGGGATTAAAAGTATAAGCACTCATAATAACTATGGAGTGTGAATTAATTTATATAGTCAGTACAAAATTAATTATCCCAACGCAGTCATGGTCAATACACACAAAGTGTACTAACACAATGAGTCAGACCAATTATCGAAACAATTACTATTCTCTATAATTAAAATAGATCTACTAAAATATTATACTACAGTCGTACCAATAGTGTATCCAATTCCATCTAAGACTGTGAGTTAAAAACTTATATTATATAATAATCGATAATATAGCCTTCTATACATAAGGCAAACTCTATACACCATACTAAATACTATGTAGAATAAAAGACACTCACGCACAATTATTAAATAAATAATGAAAACACATATATTTGCTCATAAAGATTATTATAAAATAAAAAATTTTATTAATAAATAAAATTAAATATCAAAATTTAAAATATAATTTTTAACATATAACCCTAACACAAATATATCCTAACACTGTAAATAAGTAATATATATATTCAGTATTGCATTTTATACCATCAAATTGGCATAGATATATAGTTAGGGCACGTTGTCTATAAAAAGTGGTAATATTGGAGGGAAGAGGGGGAGGCTAGAACTGATGAAGATTATAAGCAATCAAGATCATCCAATGGTTCAAACAAACACCAAGCATCACACAAAGCAGTCCCGAAGCATAGCATTACCTTTCTCAACACTCAAACTCATCCACACCAAAGTCGATTAAGTGACAGTTGTATTAGTTAGTTAACAGCTGTATAAGGCACTAGCTTTTGTCGGTGAAAGCTTGATTAGTTGCATATATATACAAGCTTTATGAATATATAATTTAGTTTTTCATTTAGACAAAAAATAAATCTTTTCTTAAATTTCTTCATGGTATCAAAGCAATTTTAACTCCAATGAGAGATAAGATCTTACACCATGACTTCCTCTCTGTCAACAAATCTATCATTTCTCATCTCAAATCTAAACTCTTTCATTACTGTAAAATTGGGCAACTCCAATTATGTTGTCTGGAGAAATCAAGTTCTTAATATCCTTCCAGCAGCAGATTAATTGAACTTCATCAAGAATTCAGTTCCTCCTTCTGCAACTGTTAAAGATTCAAATGACATTGAAGTTTTGAATCCTGAGTTTGCGATTTGGAATACAACTGATGCACACCTCCTTAGTTGCATCACAGCAACATTATCCTCAACTGTTTTTTCTACAATTCTTCATCACAAACACATGCTATAAAGTATGGAATACTCTCGAAAGGAAGTTTACAACACTATCAAGGTCTCATATCCATCAGTTTAAGAACAAATCGAATTCAATTAAGAAAAAGTCGAACACAATGGAGGAATACTGCAACAGTTTAAAGACATTGCTGAGCAATTGATGATTGCATCTTCACCAAGGAATGATGAAGACCTAACCAAATCAAACCAAACTAAACCTTTCTCTCGATCAATTGGGGTCGGCTATATGAATTTTTTTATGTCATTCTACTATGTTAAAAGCCCATATCTTCATTTAATTTTAACATATTCATATCTTATCTTAATATGCCATCTCATGTCAATTTAGGTTTACTATTCCCCATATCTTCATTTAATTGATAATCTTGTCGTTTTTTCTAACTACTGCATCAACTAGTCTACGTTGTATGTGTTCAAACTATCTTAATCTATTTTTTCATAACTTGTCCTCAATTGGTGTAATTTCTACCATTTCACGAATCTTTTCATTCATAATTTTATCTTTTCTAATTTTACCACGCATCCACCTTAACATTTTTGTTTCCGCAATACTCATCTTACTTATTTGAAGTTTCATAACAGCCCAACATTTTATCCCATATAAAATCACTAGTCTAATAGTTGTTCTACAAAATTTTTCTTTTAATCTTGTAAGTATCCGTCGATAACATAAAACTCTGGAAGCACTCCTCCACTTGAGCCATCCAACTTTAATTTTATGAGTTACATCATTTGCAACCTTTCTATTTTTGTTAATAATCGAACCTAGACAACGAAAATATTCACTCTTAAGTATTTCTTGGTTTTAAATCTTTATTTTTTTACTATTTATACTTCTATTACTGCTAAAATTATATTATATATATTTAATTTTGTTTATACTTATTTGAAACCCTTTTGATTCAAAAGTTTTTCTTTATATTTCTAATTTAAAGTTAATCCCGCTCCTAGTCTCATCCACTATGACAATATCATCAAACAACATACACTATGAGATCTTATCCTAAATATTTTTAGTCAATTCATCCATAACTAAGACAAAGCGATAAAGACTTAAAGTTGATCATTGGTGTAATCCTACTGTAATTGGGAATTCACTTGTTTCTCCTACAGGTGATATAATTATTGAGACAGTTCATCATACATGTCTCTTATCATATTAATGTTACCATTTGTCTCTCCATTTCTCTCCAACACTCACTATATAATATCTTTTGGCACTCTATCATAGATTTTTTCTAAGTCCATAAAAATTATATGAATATCTCTCTTATTTTCTATATACTTCTTTGTTAATCTTTTTAGTAAGTAATTACTTCCATAGTTTATCTATCGGGTATAAAATCAAATTGATTTTGTGACAGTATTATTGTTAGCCTTAGACAATATTCAATCACTCTTTCCTATAATTTTATCGTATGACTCATCAACTTAATACTTCTATAGTTATTATAATTCTTAATATCTCCTTTATTTTTATATAAAGGTATTAGAATACTCTTTCTCTACTCTTCGAAAAAAAATTTAGTAATTATAATTTTATTAAATAATTTTGTTAATCAAAATACTCCCACCTCACCTAGGCATTTTCTCACCTCCACAAGGATACCATTACTACAAAAAAATACACTTTTGCCGACCATATATTTTGTCCGCAAAAGTTAATTTTTGGTCGCCATTGTCGTCGGCAAAAGACAGTCTGCAAAGACCTTCACCAACCAAAATCACGGTGGTTGCCAAAGATCTCGGAGCTTTCCCAACCAATACTATAGTCGGCAATATATACTTTTGCCGACGAACATGATTAGTCACTAAAACAATTTAGTCGGTAAAAAATAGGCATTGGCGACCAATTCTTTAGTCGGCAAAGTGCATGGACCTTTCCCGACCAAACTGTTACGTCGGCAAAAGGTGTTATTGGCGACCAAATAATGTCGTCGGCAAAAACCTATAATGTTTTTAAATGCCTTTCGCCGACGAGCCCATTTGGTCGGCAAAGGTGTTTTAGCGACCAAATAGTGTCATCGGCAAAAAACTTTAAATTTTTTGAATACCTTTGCCAGCAAACCCATTTTGTTGGCAAAGATGTTTTGGCGACCAAATAGAATCGTCGGTAAAAACCTTTAAAGTTTTCGAATACCTTTTGCCGAAAAACACATAGAGTCGGCAAAGGTGTTTTGCATACTAAATTATTTAGTCGCCAAAAGTTATTTTCCACAATATAATATTTTGATTAGAAAAACATTGACAACGGTGGTAATAATAATAATAATAATAATTATTATTATTATTATTCATAACTCCATTAAAAATGTACTAATACAAATAATTATCAATTTATGAACTATTAACAATTCATAAAATAATTAAAAAATGTAACTTGTGTGCATACAAAGATTAATAAAAAAACTACCATTTATTTTAAAATTATAAATGTTCCGAAAAAAAATTAAATCACATAAACCATCATCTTAATACATTCTTAGTACGCTCATTAAATAAAACTTTAATAGATAGAAGTACTAAAAAAATTAAATTTCTTTACTCATTAAAATTAAACTTCAATAAACAGGTTTTGTAAACAGTTGATGATACTCAGCAGCATGTGTTTCTCACTCGTCTGATAGAGTCATTCCTATCATCTCATAAACCTTCCTCTAAACTATGCTGGATTCTTAGGCTACATCAATTAGAATATTAAACTATTAGCAAGTCAGAGTATATCTTATCTCTTTTTTTTTTCAAAGAGAGTATATCTCATCATTCCTCTAAAGAAACTTCTGAACTCAACTTATTTTAAAAATCGTTGCAAATCAAATTTTTTTAAAAAATATTCTAAGTGTAAAACTTAAAAAAAATTGGCAGAATTTCTTCTATTTTTTGGATAATTCCAAATTATCAGATGACCTGTCAAACGCAAACAACATAATGTACTAAGGCACAGCCTGGATCTCAACACCCAATAGAATTTAAAACTACTTATTAACTATTTGTCTCAGTTTTATAATAATTACACTAATCTCATATAGAATTAAACCATACAGTATTAAATCATATATAAATTTCATTACATATTCATCATAAATACATTCATCCAAGACAATTTCATCACTCTCAACATGGGTTTGAAAATAAAAGATTTTAAGTCGTTTAGTGGCTATTTTTAGTTTTCGCCCCCATCGATTGTGCTATTTTTGTTATCGTTTTCACATTTTAAGCTCTAAAACTCTATACGGGTGTCGGATTGGAGTGTCGTCGGTTTGTACAATTTTGTTGTGATAAGAGAAAGGTGCTCGTGCAATTTCCCAAGCCATTCAGTGGCTGTTTTTAATTTTTGCCCCTCGAACAGGCTGTTTTGGTTATCGTTTTCACATTTTAAGCTCTAAAACTCTATGCGGGTGTCGGATTGGAGTGTCGTTGGTTTGTACAAGTTTGGTGTGACAAGAGGGAGGTGCTCGTGCAATTTCCCAAGCTATCCAGTGACTGTTTTTAATTTTTGTCCCCCGAACGTCTTCATTAATTTTTTCACATTTTAAACTCTAAAACTCTACACGAGTGTCGGATTGGAGTGCCGTTGATTTGCACAAGTTTGGTGTGATAAGAAAGAGGTGCTCGTGCAATTTCCCAAGCCGTTCAGCGTCTATTTTTAATTTTTCCCCCTGAACAGGCTGTTTTCGTTAACTTTTTTACATTTTAAACTCTAAAACTCTACACGAGTGTCGGATTGGAGTGCCGTTGGTTTGTACAAGTTTGGTGTGACAATAGGGAGGTGCTTATGTAATTTCCCAAGCCGTTCAGTCGCTGTTTTTAGTTTTTGTTCCCTAAACGGGCCGTTTTTGTTAACTTTTTCACATTTTAAACTCTAAAATTCTACACGAGTGTTGGATTGGAGTGTCGTTAGTTTGTAGAAGTTTGTTTAGATAGAAGGGAGGTGCTCGTAAAATTTTCCAAGCTGTTCAGTGGCTATTTTTAGTTTTTGCCCCCTGAACGGGCCATTTTCGTTAATTTTTTCACATTTTAAGCTCTAAAACTCTATACGGGTGTCGGATTGGAGTGTTGTTGGTTTTTACAAGTTTGTTGTGACAAGAGGGAGGTTCTCGTGCAATTTCCCAAGTCGCTCAGTGGATGTTTTTAGTTTTTGCCCCTGTACGAGTCGTTTTCGTTAACTTTTTTCACATTTTAAGTTCCAAAACTCTATACGGGTGTCGGATTGGAGTGTCGTCGATTTGTACAAGTTCGGTGTGACAAGAGGAGGTGCTCGTGCAATTTCCCAAGTCGTTCAATGGCTGTTTTTAGTTTTTGCCCTCCGAACGGGCCATTTTCGTTATTTTTTTTACATTTTAAGCTCTAAAACTTTACACGAGTGTCGGATTGGAGTGCCGTTGGTTTGTACAAGTTTGTTTAGATAGGAGGGAGGTGCTCGTGCAATTTTCTAAGCTATTTGGTGGCTGTTTTTAGTTTTCGCCCCCCGAACGGGCCGTTTTCGTTAATTTTTTTACATTTTAAGCTTTAAAACTCAATGCGGGTGTCAGATTGGAGTTTCGTCGGTTTGTACAAATTTGTTGTGACAAGAGGGAGGTGCACGTGCAATTTTCCAAGCCGTCCAGTGGCTATTTTAGATTTTGCCCCCCTAACGGACCATTTTCGTTATTTTTTCACATTTTAAGCTCTAAAACTCTATGCGGGTGTCGGATTGGAGTTTTGTCGGTTTGTACAAATTTGTTGTGACAAGAGGGAGGTGCACGTGCAATTTTCCAAGCCGTTCAGTGGCTGTTTTCAGTTTTTGCCGTCCGAACGGATCATTTTCGTTAACTTTTTCACATTCTAAGCTTTAAAACTCTATGCGAGTGTCGGATTGGAGTGTCGTCCATTTGTACAAGTTTGTTGTGACAAGAATGAGGTGCTCGTGCAATTTCCCAAGCCAAAATCATGAACAAAATCGTATACCTAGACGATCTTGCATGAGCTGTGTTAAGATGCTTTGGAGCTGATCAATTTGTTTTTGTAGCGCTTCTTGTTTTATCTGGTCTCTCTCTCGCCCCTCACGGAGTGCATCCACCTTGAGTTTTAGATTTTCAACCTCTACATCACGTGCTCGTGAATCGTCATCCCCTCTAGAAGAACATGAAGACGGCTTTGGTCCCACCTCAAATCCTCTAACGTATCCCTTCTTCTCCCTAAGAACTATCCTAGAAATAGCCTCTTGAGTCATCGGCGTCCCAGATTGAGAAGCCTCATCTCAAACTCTTGTCATCTCAGCCTGCCATTGTAAAAAAAAAAAAAAAAAAGAGGAAGATGAATAAGTTATATTGTCTAGTCAATAAGTAAATGATCAATATAAGTGCTCATTTGTTGGATGCTTACATGCAGTACACTGCATGCACGATTAATCCATTCTTTTGTCTTCTTGGACTTGTGTGATTTCTCGTAGAAATCACAAAAATTCGGTAACTCAACATCATTTGCCTTTGCTTGTGAGTTTCAAATAAAGTACGATGTGATTACTAGATAATAGCAATAGCAATGTATTACTTTACTAGGCATTTAGTTCACCTCAATAGACATTACTGCAGGAAATGATCGAGACCCCCATAGTATGGTTATAGGGTAGCTTCCTTCTATTGCTTTTTCCAGCTATCGATCGTTTCTATAAATGCAAAGATATTAGTTAATAGATATGTAAATTGGAAATTTTAATTATAGTTAGTATTATTTACCTCAAATTTTGGATCAGTGAATATATGATCAATCAAAAACCTCCAGCCATCTTTGTCCACTCCAGAATAAGGATGATTATACGAGTCAGTACCTCTTTGAGAAAGATCAAGATAGTGCCTCTTCATACAACTCTTTTCGTATTTTTATATCTTCCAAATCTATGCGTGCTTTTTCTGTACCCTTGTTCTTTACATCAATACTCAATAGTGTACCAATCAAATTGTCGCATATGTTCTTCTCGATGTGCATGACATCAAGATTGTGCCGGAGCTTCAGTGTCTTTCAATAAGGGAGATCAAACAGAATGCTTCTTTTTGTCCAATTCAAAGTGGGCCGATGTTCTTCTTTCTTTCTTTTGTTGTTGCCTATATACTTTCCAAATGGCTTATATGTCCATGTATTAATTTGCTCTAAAATGCATTTTCCCTTTAACTCGACAGGTCTAGGTTTATCCTCAATTTGGCTATTAAAGAGCTTACTCCTTCGCCAACTATGGTTATGAGACAAGTAACGACGAGCACCCATATACCCTATCTTATTTTTCAAACGTTGTGGTGATGCATCCTTGTTACAAGTAGGCCAAGCCAAACAACCTTTCGTAGACCACCTAGACATGTTACCATATGTAGGAAAGTCATTAATAGTCTACATTACAGCTGCATGCATTATTAAAATCATTCCATTGGAGGCATCATAAGTTTGGACACCATCCTTCCACAACTCCTTCAACTCATCAATTAATGGCCGCAAATAGACATCAATATCTCTTTCGAGTGCCGATTGACCAAGAATAAGTAATGACAACATAAAAAAAGACTCTTTCATGCACTGCCATGGTGGGAGATTATAAGGCATTACAATAACAGGTCACATACTGTATGATGTGCTCATATTGCCAAAAGAATTGAAACCATCAGTGGCTAATCCTAGCCTCACATTTCACGAATTCCCTACAAACTGGGGATGTTGCCGATCAAAGTTCTTCCATTCTTTGCCATCAACAGGAATCCTCAAACCTCCATCATCTACACGCTTCTCCTTGTGCCACCTCATATTTGTAGCTATTTTCTTCGACATGTATAATCTTTTCAACCTTGGTATCAATGGAAAATATCTTAATATTTTTTGAGGAATTTTCTTACTCTGAGCATCGTTCACCTTGTACCTAGGCTCATTACATATAGGGCAATTCTCAAGATTTATGTTCTCATTTCAAAAAAGTACACAGTTGAATTTACATGAAAAAATTGAAACATATCCCAAACCTAAATCACGTAAGAATTTCTTAGTTTCATAAAAATTCCATGGAACTTTTGAGTCGTACCTTGGTAGAATTCCCTTGAATATCTTCATAACCATGTCGAAAGAGTTGTTACTCTATTTATTGTACACCTTAACATGAAGCATCTTAACAACAAATGATAGCATAGTGCTTTCGCATCTCAGGTATACTTTACGTTGAACATCATCAAATTACTTATCAAAATTTGGAACATCTTTATTCTCAAAGCTATCTGGCAATTCATCGATGTCATCATCCACAAGGCCACCCCTATAAAGTTGTTCCAATATTTCGGGCAACTGGTCATTGGTTTCAAGGACATCCCCTGGCCATTATCTCCCCACTACTTTCACCAACGTTGTGGCCTTCATCATGATTTGGTACAAGGCGAGGTTAACGATTGGGAATAGGTTCCCCGTGGTACAATCAAGTTGTATACGATTGTGAGATTCCCCTTCAAATCAGACAACTTTACTGTTATGTTTTTTTGAATTCAAGCAGTCTACACACGGACACCGAATTTCATCTTTTTGTCTTAAATTTTTTATCACAAATTCAATAAACGACTTCACTCCCTTTTTATACTGCGGACTTGTTAATCTATTATTGATCGTCATCTAACTCTTGGCCATTTTTTCCACCTACAAATTTGTCAAGTCAATATGATAAATATTCTGAGTAATTTACAAAAGCAAGCTCCTTTGAGTCTCAAGACGAAAGGAAATGATAAAATACATGTATTTATATAAAGTTTCTACTAAGATAAGGAGAAAATATATGTATATATAAAGTTTCTACCTTATATTTTCTAGAATGATGATAAAAAACAAGAATTGTGAAGAACTCATTTAAAGATAATGAAAAACAACTTCAAGGTTTCTCCTCCTTTTTTTCTCCCCTCTTCATTTCTCTCTTATTTTCTCTCAAACCAAACACTCAAAGTGATCCTTATATCTAAGAATTTTTGTCAAAGTGCTGGAATTTTTTGAACTTAAAATGCTTAAGGATAGCGGGTTTGGGTAAGAAGAAAGAGATAAATGCCCTAAGTGCTTACAAAATTTAAACTTGTGCATGAAATGCACTCAAGAGAGTTGAAAAGTGAGAAAATCTGAATAAGGGAGAAAATATGGGCTGATATGACTAATTTTGATGTATAAAAAAAGGTGTTGTATGTATAAGCATATACCACCTTATTTAAAATAAATATAAAATAAGCCTAAATTTGACTTAAGGCCTATTTTTTTTAATTGTGATTGGATAATTAAAATATGTTAGGCACCCTATATTTATTTATATAAAAAATTATCACAAACTAAGAATATATTTTTGAAGATGGCATGGTCAGAAATTAAGACAGCTAGCAAAAATCTTCAAATTAGGCCTTAGAAGCACTTTTAATGTACATTGTTTTATAAAATATTCTTTTATAATTTAAATATACATATAAAAGGCCTTGTTTAGCTTAAAAGAGAAACCCATTCAAATCACTATCATTTTTAGCTTAAAAGAGAAACCCATTCAAATCACTACCATTTATTCATATAAAAAAATAAATAGATTAGACATCATTTAGGGAGTTTTTCAAATCACTACCATTTTTGTACTAGAAGAGGTTTTGAAAATTCTAGATAAAACCGTATGCAAATCTTTGTTTGTATAGCATTAATTATAAAAATATTAGTGACAAGAATAATTCCAAGTGGGAAGCAATGGTTTAGGAAGGTTGTTATATTTTGATGGATTTGAAATAGCAGGTGCATGATGCTATCAGAGCCTAAAGAGATCGCATATACTTGAGGGATTAGTAGAGGTAAAGCATCGGACACTTGTCAATCGTCATCCCAAAAAAAAAAAAAAAAAACTTGTAAAAAATACTTATCAAATGCTCAGACATATACATAAACAAAGTGTATATTAAGAGGAAGTCTGAACTCTACAACCCAACCAGTTAATCTTGACATTCAAAATCGTTTTCATTTACAAGAAGAAATATCACACAACAATCAACAATCAAGTACAGAAGATCTAGTGAAAAATGTGTTTGAGGAAAACAGGAAAATAAATGAAGAATTGATAGAAGAAAAAATTAATATGGCCAAAAAAGGTGAAAAATACATCACATTAACTATTTATAGTTTGATTATAAAAGGCCTCATTTTTTTATACATATAGAAGGCCTTATTTTTTTTATATGTTTACCTTAAATATACATATAAACCCATTCACTTTCAGAACTTACCGGCGACGAGACAAATCGGCGGCGAGACTTAGGGGACGGCGGTGAGGACAGAGGTGAGAGACGTCGGCGGTGAGGACAGAGGTGAGAGGCGACGGCGGTGAGAGGCGTCGGGGAGGCCGGCGGCGTGCGTAAGAGGCGAGAGCGTGCAGAGGTTAGAGTTTGAGAACTGAGAGGCGCGCGGGTCACTTCAAAGTTGGCAAATACAGTTTGGCGGGAACTGTGTACATATAGAGTAACAGGGATATATATATATATAAAATAGATTATACTTTTGCCGACCAAATCATAGTTAGTCGCAAAAACGTATCCCTTCGTCGACCAAAATGGATTTGGTCGTTGCAAATGCTACAGTTTCACCGACCAAAGTGTGTTTAGTCGCGAAAACGTATACCTTCGCCGGCCAAAATCGATTTGGTCATGGATATTTCGACACTATTGCCGACCAACCTACCTTTTAGTCGCGAAAAAGTATACACTTTTGCTGACAAAACTGTTTTTAGTCACGGAAAAGGGTACTTTGGCCGACCATCGTACATATGGTCGCGAAAAGTCTGCACCTTCGCCAACTAAACTGTATTTGGTCGTAGAAAGTCTATACTTTCGCCGACCAAAAAGTATTTGATCGGCAAAAATAGTCGGCAAAAGTGTATTTTCTTGTAGTGCATCTGGTCCTAAAGCTTTTTCTGATTTCGTTCTCTTTATTACAGTTTTCACTTCAAACCTCCTTATTCTGTAATCAAACCTATATTTTTTAGTTTCATTTGAGTTATTATATTCCTCCCTTTTAAATCTTTCCACGTGTTTTTTATTTAATAATTTCTCAAAATATGTTTTTCACATTTTCTTAATCTCCTTGTCATTTACCAACATTGCGGCATGCCAGATCTGTGGAAGGAATAATCACACAACTATTGATTAGTTTTATAGAATGGTTCCCTAATTTCAACCATTTATAGCTAATTCTCAAAAAAACAGTCAAGCCTATATTTCATCCTCTTCAATTCAACCACCTTCACCATCAGCATCTTACACACCCTCAGTTGCTTCTACCACACCTTGGTATGTGGATTCAGCTGCTACTAATCACATAACCAATGATATGCAAAGTTTGCAAATTTCAGAACCTTACAATGGTCTCAATTAAGTCACCATTGACGATGGTTCTTCTCTCCCAATTCATAATATTGGTCATGGTTTTCTGTATACACATTCCTCTTCTCTTAAACTCAATAATGTCTTACATGTTCCAAAATTCTCTTCAAACTTAATTTAAGTACAAAAATTTGTAGCCGGTAATAATTGTTCAATTACCTTTGATGATAAATCTTTTGCGATTCAGGACAAGAACACTAAACATGCTCTCTACAAAGGTCTAAACTCACAACGATTCTATCAATTTTCATCCAAATCTTCTTTTTTCAAGTATGTTCCAACAGCATGTATCAGCACCTCATCTTCAAGCTCTCTCTGGCACAGCAGATTGGGACATCCATCTGCATCAAAGTTTAACAAAATTGCCCCTTGTCTAAACTTGTCATGTTTATAATAAAAGTGCAGAAACTGTTGTTTGCACATATTGTTCTATTTCAAAATGCCATAGGTTGTCCTTTTCTCTTTCGAATTCTACTTCAAACAAGCCTCTGTCAATAATACATTCAGATGTGTTGGGGCCTTTTCTAAATTCTAAATCCTCTTACAAGTGTTATGTTATTTTCATAGATGACTATACTAGACTTACTTGGGTGTATCCTTTGTCATACAAGAGTGAGGTGTTTGATAAATTTCTTGAATTCAAACTTTATGCTAAGAAACAATTTGATACATCTCTTAAATTTTTTTGAAGCAATGGTGGTAGTGAATTCGTAAACAACAAGATGACACAATTTCTTAAAGCATCTGGAATTGTACACCAATTGAGTTGTCCATACACTCTTTTACAAAATGGTATTGCTGAGAGAAAACAACGACATCTCATAAATACAACCATCACTTTGCTATGCCAAAGTTATATCTCTTTAAAATACTGGTTTGATGCATTAGCAACATCTATCTACCTCATCAATAGATTGCCCTCTTCTAAACTTAGTCAAATCAGTCTCTTTGAAACTCTCTTTCATTCTCCTCCTGATTACACAATATTAAAAGTATTTGGTTGTTGTTATCCTTGGCTTAAGCAACTGTTAACTCATAAACTTCAACCAAAATCAACTCCATGTGTGTTTTTAGGTTATCACCCATGCATAAAAGGATATATGTGTCTCGACCCTACTACTGGTAAGATTTATATGTCTCGACATGTTACTTCATGAGTCCATATTTCCTTATGCTAATGCATCACACTCTTCATCCTCGTCTTCTCCCAATTCTTCTCATCTTCAATCTTTTTTTTGGTCTAATTTTTCTTCAATTTCTACATTGCATCCTCCCTCATCTTCATAATTTTCCTCGAACTCCGTTTTCTAATTTTCACAAAATAATACTACTCAATTTCAGTATTCTCAATCTTGTTCTCATTTTCCTTCCCAACCCTCCTCTGCACCCCTATATCCTGAACCACGACCACACTCAAATCTTCACAGTTCTTCTACCACATCCTCTTCTCCTCCTATTTCACTTTCCATTCCTATTATTCTCCATCCCTCTATTAATTCTCATCCTATGTTTACTCGCTTCAAGTCTGGCCACTCTCGTCCTAGACATCCTTTATGTCTTACATCGGTTTCCAATATTTTACATGAACCCACTTCCTTTTCTACTACTAATAAAGACCCTGAGTGGCACAAAGCAATATTAGCTAAGTTTCAAGCCTTACAAACTCACTTAGCCTCTTATTACCATGCCGTAGGCTGTAAATGAGTATTTCGAATTAAGAAGAATGCAGATGGCTATGTGGCAAGATTTAAAACTCGTCTTGTCACAAAAGGTTATCTTTAAGAACATGGATTGGATTATTTCGAGACTTTTAGTCATGTCGCAAAGCAACCTACAATCAAGATCATTATGTGTTTAGCCTTACACAGTCAATGGTCTTTTCGTCAATTGGACATCTCGAATGCATTCTTACATGAAACACTAGATGAAAACGTATACATGGTTTAGCCTAAAGGTTTTATTGATTCTTCCAAACCAAATCACGAGTTTCGGCTTCATAAAGCTCTTTATGGCTTGAAACAAGCTCTTTGAGCTTGGTTTTCCACTTTCTCCTATTTTCTATTAGATCTTGGTTTCAAGCAAAGCCATTATGATTCATCTCTATTTGTCCAAATTCATGGCTCCATTGTTACCTACTTGCTCATCTATGTCGATGATATCTTGCTCACTGGTAGCAATTCCTCTCATACTGATTTCCTGATTTCTCAAATGCATTCCAAATTCTCTATGAAGGAACTTGGTGATATCTCTCACTTCTTGGGTATTTGGGTTACTCCAAGCCCTCAAGGCTATTTTCAATTACAATTGAAGTATGCCTATGATATTCTAAATAAGGTAGTCATGATAGACTATAAACCATTATCTATCCCTATTTCCCTTAAACCTAGCATTTCCTCTGTTTCCTTGCCATTCTCCCAGCCTTCCTTGTACCACAGCCTTGTGGGAGCATTGCAATATCTCACTATAATCAGTCCTGATATCTCGTTGGTTGTCAGCCAAGCATGCTAACACATGCAAGCTCTAACACAAGCTGATTATTCACTTGTTAAACGAATTCTCCAATATATCAAAAGTACTTTAGATCAAGGCTTATACTTTACCCCAGGTCCCTTTCGTCTTGAAGCTTTTTCAAATGCTGACTGGGCTAAAAATTCTGAGGATTAACGGTCTACTTTTGGATATTGTGTCTTTCTTGGCCCCAACTTAATATCTTGGTGTGCTAGGAAACAACCTATGGCGTCTCAATCTTCCACAGAAGCTGAGTACAAATCAATGGCACAAGCCGCAACTGAATTAAGTTGGCTTCAAATGCGCTTCAAAGATTTGCACATTCAATCCGATGTTCCTCCTCACCTATGGTGTGACAACATGTTTGCATTATCCCTAGCTTCAAATCTAGTTTTTCATGCCCGTTCTAAGCATATAGAAGTCGATTATCATTTTGTCCGTGAGAAGGTTACCAGCAAGCAACTTATCATCAAACATGTGCCTTCTTGCCACTAACTTGCTGACATCTATAATAAATCACTCCCTTCTTCTTGATTTCATTCTCTGAAGCACAAGCTAATAGTCTTTCCACACAAATTCCTCATTAGCTTATGGGGGCATAATGAAGATTATAAGCGATCAAGATCATCCAATGGTTCAACCAAACACCAAGTATCACACAACAGTCCCAAAGCAGAGCATCACCTTGCTCAGCACTCAAACTCAACCATACCAGAGTCGATTAAGTGACAACTGTATTAGTTAGTTGACAGCTATATAAAGCACTAGCTTGAGTTGGAGAAACCTTGATCAGTTGTATATATATACAAGCTTTATGAATATACAATTTAGTTTTTCAGTTAGACAAGAAATAAATCTTCTCCTAAAATTCTTCAAGTTAATGCTAAAGATTTGGTAATTGTTAGTAACTACTTGTGATCTCAATGCATGTAATAAATTTTCTTTTTATTCCCTTTTGGTTATAAGGGAGTTAGAGATGAGGATGCCAACCTAATTGGGATGCTTGCGTCCAACAATGTTGTAAGTTCTTTCGAGTCTTTTTTATTTTATTGGGTAATTTGGTATTAGGTCCCATTTTAAATTTTCTCTTACTGTTAGATCCTAAAATTAGAACAACTTTTGTATAAGTCCTATTTTGAAATTATATTTTGAAAGTACCCATACTACCTTTCCTGTCTTCATGCCTCTCAGAGAAATCCTTTGAACGCCTATGAGAAATTTGCATCCACTTACAAATGAAAAACTTTCATTTTTGATATAAAGACTCTGAATGGCTCCCAAGCGCGATCGTGTAGATCTTGAACATCCATGGTGTTCGAGAAATTAGCAAAATATAGAGAAGATTAGAGCGATGGATTCGAATTTCATTCAAATTATGGATTCGAAGTACGAACGACGACAATATCGGCGATAATCAAAAAATGATACGCTATTTGGTTAAACCACAATAAATGATACACTATTTATTGGACACGAAAATATTGTATCATTTTCTGTGGGTTTAGCAAATAGGGTACCATTTCCTGTGTGTTTAAAACGATACGCTATTTGGTTAGACTCTGCGCAACAGGGGTACGTAATATATTTAGTGTATCATTTTTTGCAATAGGAGTACGCAATATATTTAGTATATGATTTTCTGTAACAAGGTTACAAAAATATTGTATCATTTTCTGTGTATTTAAAACGATACACCATTTGGTTAAACCACAGAAAATAATACATTTAGTGTATCATTTTCTGCAACATGAGTAGGCACAACATTTTCTCATGTACGATTTTTTGCAACTCATAATTTAAAGGGGATTACGTACAGAAATTTATAGAATCAAAAATTGTATACAAAAAATCGCAATGCACCAGTGCCTCAACAAAAAATGAAGAAGCAATTTTTAACGTGCAAAAATCACCAGAAATGACTTCAACACTGTCTTCTTCCCTGTGTGGATCTTTTTAATACGATTGTGTGTATATTCAGGCCATATTTTGAGGTTTCAAATGACTTCAGATCACGTTATTGTGAAATAAAAGAAGTAATAACAATCCTTCCATATATATTGAGTTGCCATTACTAACAACTGGGAGTATATGTATCTTAAATTTTCAAAAAAATTAAAACAAAACCTAGTGGAAACATGGGATTTTTGAAAATGATTTATCTATAAGCAACATTCTAAACTGGGACTTATCTATAATTTATGTTATTTTATTATTATTATTATTATAATATTAATAATATATCTTTTTTTGTTAACCAAGAAAAATAGTGGAGGCATACAAGAACCCGACCCGGCTAACTCAAGCACTTGTATGTAATGGGATTAGCGTCCTAATATTAATATTCTCTCAAATAAAGTTAATCTTTGCCCTTTCTACATTATCCTATAGCAATTGGTTATCCTCTTCTCTCACTGCATTTTCTTGCCCTCCAAACACAAACAAGTGAGACCGTATGTATTTTTTAATATTATGTAGACTCTACTACTTTACTTTGTAACTAAGAAAGTATAGTGAGAAATAGAGTCTTCAGTACCACTGCTTAAGGAGAAAATTAAAAACTCTTCACAATGATGCATAACCCATACCGATTATCAAACAAAGAATGCATAGAATGCAACTTAGGGTTAAAGTATGTATTAAATTTTGGTATTTCCCCTTCTAAACTTTTTTCTACCCACAGTTGATTGTTGTTGATTGATTGCTTGTTTGGTCATGGGCTTGCTTCTTTCTGGAGGCGAGGGTATCTTGTTCTTGCTTGAGTTGTGATAATAATAAATGTTGGAATATTAGATTTAGATTGATTAGAATATTAGATTGATTAGATTGATTCTAATTTGATTCTACTGTATCTCCTTTATTGTTTATCCCTATTCGCCTATAAATAGGTCATATATTGTACAGTTTTACATAGACAGAAAATATACAGTTCTCATTTTCACATGGTATCAGAGCAAGGTTGTTAGG
>JAOTRH010016376.1:0-22579 GCA_034768845.1 Heliamphora exappendiculata | reverse complement strand
CCACTATAAATCGCTGGTGTCTGGTTCTTTATCTCTATCCCTCTTCTTTTAATATTGGCATTGAAATTCATATTTGCATATCTAGCTTTTTTTGTAATATTAAAAAGGTTTCCTGAAAAAGATTTTTAAAGCTCTATTGCTAGTAAAGAAACCCAATTCACCCCCAATCTTGGGTTGCCTAGTTCTAACACTATTCTTTCTGGCATTTCTCCTTATGAAAAATTGATGGATCGCACTCTCAATTAATCTTTGTTACGTGTTTTTTGTTGTGTTTGCTCTGTCTTTCTTCCCAAAAGAAAGCGGAATAAACTTAGTATTCGTTCCCCTTTTTGTGTCTTCTTGGGTTATGATATTCAACAAAAAGAATATCGGTGTTATAATCCTATATCTAGACGCCTTTATGTCTCGTCATGTTGTGTTTCTTGAGCGTCTCTCATATTTTACTTTACCATCCAAATATGCCCTTATTCCCAAAGAAGATCTAATTGTTATTGATCCTTTCCCGAATGATGTACCTTCCAACGAGTTTACTCATACTCTTAATGTTTCTAAACTTCCTTCTCATTCTCGTCCTTCCGTTGTTTCATCTCTCCCAGTAGTTTATTCTCATAGGCTGCCTCTCCCTTCTCAACACATATCCACTAGTTCCGACACAGTTCCCCTATCTATATGGATCCTAATTCCCTTGAACAACGCTAGCCTATGCATGCTCGTACACCGCTGATAAGACTTGGTTTTTCTAATACCTTCCTTTCTCCTTATCGTACTTTTTAATCTGCTATTCATGCTTACTTTGAGCCTCAGTTCTATAAAGATACACATGCTGGTCCAAACTAGATCAGTGCCATGTAAGAAGAATTAACTATTCTTCAGAAGACTCGTACTTAGGATTTGATTCCACTACCTGCCGGTAAAAATCTTATTACATGTAAGTGGGTTTCCAAAGTTAAAACTCATTTTGATGGTTCTCTGGAGCGTTACAAGGACACGTTAGTTGCCAAGGGTTTTTCTTAGGAGTATGGAATTGATTACGAGGAAACTTTTGCACCCATGGCTAAAATGACTACAGTTCGTACTTTGATTTCTGTTGCTGCCATTCGTTAATGGCCTCTTTTCGAGCTAGATGTCAATAATACATTTCTCAATTGGCATCTTAACGAAAAGGTTTTTAGGCGCCGTCCTTCGGGCCTCCCTCATCCTCTTGGTACTGTTTGTCATCTTCAGCACCCCCTTTATGGTTTGAAAAAGTGCACTTTTTCTCCACCTTTTCTTCAGTAAACTTATTCTCCGCACTTCCACCACCCATTGAGATAATGCAAATTAATTCAACAACAATTGCTGTCAAACAATATTGTTCTATGAAAAGGTAAGGGTCAAACGGAATGATTCAACTTGAAAAGCTTAGATAACACATGCAAACAAATCATGACATTTGAAAGGTTGGATTAGTGACCAATTTTCCAAGCTATTGCACAGAAGATTGATTTAGAAAGTGAGATCCATGTCATGCGTTTAGTGATTAACTAAAAAATATATACTAGTGGGGGCTAAATACTACAGCAAGTGTCAATTTTGTGGGTCAAACTATAATCGATGGAAAGGTTCAATTTCTATACGGAGGTTAAAGTGTAAATCCATGATGTGGAAGTGAAAGAAATGACAATTAGTAAATATTTGCATGACTTAGCTGACACCTGCCACAAAAATACCAACAGTGATCAGTCCTTAAGTATTACATCATCCACCTTGGTCTTATCTCATATGGTCATTTTACCCTAGTAAATATTTAACCTAACAGCTAATTGTAATCCTTACGGAAATCTATCACTTTATTATAGTATTGCAATTATGTACCTTCATACAAAATTATTCTAGCCGATACCACCTTGTTATTAGCATGTTCACACAACTAAGTTGTACTCGCCGTTTCTTTGTATGAGGTTTCTCAGCTTCCTTACATAAATTATTATTCCTTACCTTAATTATTTGAATTTCAGAGTTGGACAAGCTGTAAAACTAATGTTAGGTGTCAAATTGCACATATAAAACTGAAATTTTATTTAGAAGCGCAGACAACTTCTCTAAGTGTTGAAATTGTTATTTAATATTAAGAACAAAGAGCCCAATACTGAAATTGATGCTTAAATCTGTAACTATGTTATTATATGTTGAAATCGCGAATTAGGATTAAATACCTGAAAATAAGCAGCAGAAAATTGATGCTAGATGTTTGAAATGGATGCATTTGCTGAAACTACTTTTCTAAGAGAACTTGTACTTGGAAGCTAAACAAAGTGTTAAGTTGCTGAAACTGAACTTGAAACGCTGAAATTCATGTTTTACAAGATTGTGTATAAGCATTGAGATCTATCACAACCTCTTAAAGACTCTGGTTAGGCATTGAAATTGTTTCAAACATAATGCAATTACTGTTCAGGTATTGGAGTACACAGCTAAGATGTTGAAGTTTTAGCTAAAGAACTAGAAATAACCCTTGAGTGATGAATTTTGTAAAAATGCTACAAAAGAAGATTTGCAGGAATTATATTTCATTTAGGAAGGGGAAATAGTCCAGGAGCTGCTGCTTACTGTGGTTAGAGTTGTCTTGCTCCACAACATGTCGCCATTTATTTCACATCATCTAGCCAAGTGCTATTACTTAATTGCACATCGTAGATGCATTTTCGACATGGCATTCACTTTGGGTCAAGGTCAAGAGGAAAGCTTAGACCAGATTAAGGATCATGGTACCAGACTAATATTTCATGAGTGCTTATACTTAATACTCATCTGTGCATGGTGGTACTCAGAATGTAGATTCTGAAGTGCCTACTTGTTCCGTGACTCCACCGAGAGAGTGACTCACTTACCCGTATAAGTTTTTTGACTGATTGAGGTGGGTATCCTCATTCATATTTACTACAGATGAGATACTTGAGTGATGTCAGTATCTAAATGTTATTATAATATTTTGCTTCAAGTTGATTTGTTGCGTTGTTTTTGAGGTGTTGCAACACATAGCCAAGGGCGTTGACATTGCGTATCAAACTTTTTCACAGGTTATGTATGAACAGGGGCCAATATATTGTACATTCCGATTGTGAATTAGAAGAAGTTGAGTTGTTATTAAACCAAATATCATTATTTAATTTTTTTCTTTATGAAAAGTATCGTTCTTACTTGCATACTTGTGGAATAGTATACTACCGAGTATGTGGATAGCTCATAGCCATTATGCTTTATTCTCATGCGTGCAAGTGAACATAAATCCACTACTAAGTCTAGCAGTACATTAAAGAGTTTAAGGTTGAGGCCAGTTTTTGTTTGAGACGGGACAAACATAAATATTGTGCATCTTATATATTTTGTATATTACATTCTCCATGTAGGCATGAGAATGTGCTTATGTTTTGTCTGCATCCATTCTATAGTTTATTTAGTCCTTGCTCATTAATAAATATTTGCATAGATGTGAGTTGTGGGGGTTCACATTGACCCTATGTAGGGATGGTCAAATAGCTACCTCTGGGATGCGAACATCAACTAAACATATGAAGTTTCGAACAAAACTAAAATTACTCACCTGTTTAGGGTCTGCAACAAAGATCCTCGAGATTAGGTGCCGACATTCAGGAGAAATTTGAATACTGTCTGGAATTGAATACAGGACGTGAAGAATTCTCTGCAGATAAGTGGATCGAAATTTCTTGCACTCATTAAAACAACTCAAAGAAGTAGACACTGATATCGAAAAAGGTACAAAACAATACATGAATTGTCTTCCGGTAATCCTTCGGTTCATCAGGGTCTTCAAAAGGATATGCACCAACCAGCATCACATACAATGTCACACCACAGGACCACACATCTGCAATCTGAAAGTGCAACAATGTATGAGATCCAAAAATTACCAGCTTGAATTGTTAGATACATGCCTACAAAGCAGAGAACTAGACAGGTGTCAAAGTCAACTTAGAAGAAGAAATGCACAACTTAAAATACTCAAGCAGAGTCTTATGCTCATACAAGTAAACATATAATCATTACCAACGGGTCACCTATAATCCCATTAATAACAGTTAAAAATAAGTCAAGGGCAACATGCAGTGATGACAGCCTTATTGACATCATGAGCACGAAAAAGAATCTTTGATTAAAAAAGACACCTGTCGATCAGTCCAGATATTTGACAATGTTGAGGGTGAAGAATACGCATTCAAAATTTATCCCAAAGAGAGATCAAGTTTGGCCACAAAGGAACTCACTAACAAGCCAAGAGTTCTCTGAAAGGTCACATATTGTGTAGCCACCTGAAGATTCCAGTTTGCGTTCTATACATTCTATAAAATCATTGACTGGCAGAAAATGGGAACATATAGAAAACTCCCTCCAAGGAATTCATATAAACAAGCATATATTTCACAAGTGAAATGGAGCAATACCAAGTAATCTGGCCACGGAACAGGAGAAAATAGGGGCTCCTTTTGGCCGCCACCTTATAAGAGCCACCTAAGGTATCTGCCCTCCGGTGCTTTATTTTCTCTTCCTCCAAAACAGGCCATAAACAAACTCATCTCTAGTTCACTAACTGAAGCTAAGCGAATGATGTAAATGATTGCTTTAAATGTTCATCCAAATATTGGTCGATTACTAGAACCAAGACTAGGGAATAGGGATTAAAGGGGAAAGTTACACTAGGAATGTTCATGTAGCCTATTTTAACAGTGGCCAAAATGGTTAGTTGGGTATAAAGAAATATGTGAACTGACCTAATGACCTAAGATAAGATAAATTGCTTTTGGTATTAGATGCCCAACACAGCCTATTCAAATGCAAATCTAAGGCCGAAAAAACATAGGGAGAGGGTTTTGGCAGGTCGGCAATCACAAAATCTTCAAAGGAGATGGGTAAAAAGACAGGAAATAAAGGTTTTTAAAGGAAAATCACCCAACAGTCGTACCAATCCTCTGCTTCACAGTCCATGAGCAGCATTTCAGGCTTTCAGCCAACATGTAAATCAAATGAATACAGGCTTACCAATTTCTTCCCAAAGATTTACAGTGAAAGTGGAACTATAGTAGCTATTTCCAAATCGCTAGACATTTTACGGCAGCCAACCATGGCAGCGACAATAAAAACATGCCAACTTCTTTATTTGACGGCGCTTATATCTTTCTTTAGCCTTCAAATGATTAATATTCAAGGGAACTAACTGAGTAGAACTACTTTGGTTTTTGCATTAATCACGGGAAATTTAATTTTAAAAAAATATTTTGTAAGACAAGGAGTCATGAACTCTAGGTATCATGCCACAATACCACTCAATTGAACCAAAAAGTAAAACAAATTTCTGGATAAGAAAGCTCGGATAAGTATTAGAATCAACACATTAGAAAATAAGGATCTCGTTAATTATGGTTCTATTAGTAGAATCAATATATTAGGAAATTATGATTTTACTAATTGTGATCTAATTTACAAGTTATTTTCTCCTTTTCTGTAATCATTTTTTATCAATATAAAAAAATAGCAACACCTATTTGAAGGTAAGAAGAAATTATAAAATTCTTTTATTCTTTTTAGTATCAGAGCCAAAATAAAAATAAGAAGTCTTGTTGCTTCCAAACCCTAATCCTGCCGCCCTTTTTCAGTCACTAAAAACCCTAAATCCCATCGTCATCGCCGATTGCCGCCTCCGTCGCCACACCTCATCGTCGCTATTAGCGATCCCCTCACCATCGACGACCATCATCGCGATCTTCTCCTCTGCTTGCTGTCAACCTTTGGCTCTCTGGCTTGCCGACCATCAACGCAAAGCACCATTGATCATCACTGTCGCCGTCGCGTATCTTCGTCGCCGTCGATTTTCATCAACCTATGTGATTTACTAATGTGGTAAATCTCCTCTGTCGACGACTTCCCTCAGATGTTTAACCAACCACCACATTGCCCTGGTTCGGCGATTGTCGTCGTGATCAAACAGAATCTTGGTTGACTTCTGTGGTTTGGGATTTCTGATTCCTTGATTGACGCTAGTTTGGT
Organism: Heliamphora exappendiculata; assembly: GCA_034768845.1. Classification (NCBI taxonomy): domain Eukaryota; kingdom Viridiplantae; phylum Streptophyta; class Magnoliopsida; order Ericales; family Sarraceniaceae; genus Heliamphora; species Heliamphora exappendiculata. The sequence goes on along the minus strand of JAOTRH010016376.1, from coordinate 16,537 downwards.
TATGCTCGATGCTGTTCGAGATTTTTCACTTGTTGATTGACTTGGTTCAAGCCAGTTCGATCAGGTTCAGGTCAGCTTGAAATACTTGCGTCTTATGAATTACTAATGCAGTAACATTTTTTCATATATATCTCGGTTTGGGAATTTGTGGGACTATCAATAATTGTTCGGTAGTAGTGTGCTTGGTTCTGCTATTTTTTCGGTTATATTTTTCTTGATAGCATCTTGTTATTACACGGTATGAATCAATCAAATGACAAAAGTGTGCCGAGGTCGTCTTCATCAATTTTTCCTTCTCTCAACATGTGACAAAAGTTAACTTACTACTCGGGCTCAAGGCATATCTCCTACTGCTACTCTGGCAACAGGTATTCCTACCGCTTTACATGTTCGATCTCCAAAACCTACCTACTTAATTCTGGATTCCAGAGCCAATGATCATATAACTCATAAGTTGTCTTTGCTTACTGCCCTCTCTGACTTTAGCCGTCTCCAATCCCAAATAGGTCAGCTTCAGTAGCAGCTTAGTTCTCTTACTACTCATGCGAAGGGCATCTCTAAGATTCCCACTCTTACCCTAGCGACAAGTACTCCTACTGCTTTACATATTCAATCTATGAAACCTAATTGGGTTCTAGATTCTGGAGCCAATGACTATATGACTAGTGAGTTATCGTTGTTTTCCTCATCTGTTCTTTCTACTAATCACACGGTTTGCCTTGTTGATGGCTCTACCTCATGTATTCGTCATAAGGTGATGTGATTCCCTCCCATGATATTACCGTTACTTCAGTACTTCATGTTCCTAATTTTTCCTTTAATCTTCAATCATTTTCTTACATATTCATTGTTTACTTCATGACCTAAATTCAAAACTGGTTTTTGGCAAAGGTATGAGCGCGATCGACGGTACTAATTTGGATATCCACCATTATCACGACCACCCACATCGAGTCTTCAGGCAACTGTGTTACCAAAATTTGCATCTCCTGTGTTTTCTCTTCAAACTCTAAACCTATGGTATGCCCGTTTTGTACATGCTAATTTTCGGTATTTGTGTTTGTTATTTCTTTCTTTAATCAAAACTTGTAAGAACAACAAATTTCAATGTATAACATACAAAGTTTCCAAACATTCTCGCACCAGTTATATTCCTCGTATGCATCGTGCGTCATGGTATCTTTGATCTTATTCCTTCAGATATATGGGGACCTTCCTCGGTTGTTGCTTTATCTGGCCATCGTTATTATTTGACCTTTTATTGATGATCATTCCCAATGCACTTGGGTCTATCTATTGAAGAAAAAATCAAATGTCTTACCTCTCTTTATTCAGTTTCTCCAGATGGTCGAGACTCAGTTTCGTACTATTGTTCGCCAGATACGACCTGATAATGGTGGTGAGTACATCTCGGATACCTTCCGCTCCCGTATTACTCAGATGGGTATCTTGCAACAACTCACTTACCTTTACACACTCGAACAAAATGGGGTTGCCGAATGTAAGAACTGCCATATTATTTTTGCCATTCGTGGCCTTTTTTGTGGCATGCATGTCCCTAAGTTTCATTGGAATATGGCTATCCTTACTAATGTTTATCTCATTAATCGCACTTCTAGTCGCATTCTACATGGTTTGGCTCCCCTTCAAGTTCTTCAACCTGATCGCCCCCTATTTCCTCTTCTACCCAACATATTTGATTGTACATGCTTCGTCCAAAATCATTGTTCCACTATACTAAACTGGATAATAAATCTATTAAATGCCTTTTTGGGGTTATTCGTCTATATCCAAAGGCTATCATTGTTATTCTCGCCGCATGTTTCACTCCCTTAATGTCACTTTCTATGAGGATACTCCTTTCTGTGGTAGTCCATCCCAGTCAGCTATCCGGCTTTTCTTCTTGATCCCTCCTTGGAGACTCCCTCTGCGAGTACTCGTCCGATTCCTATTTTTGGCTCTCCCTCCGGGGTGGACCCGTCCATCCCTCGACCTGTCCATCCCTTGCAAGTATACTCTCGCCGCCCTCCCTCTCAGCCTCTGCTGCCAAACATCCCTTCGAATTCAAATTCAAGTAAATCCTCCCCTTCTCTCATTTCTGCCCCTACCCCTTCTCGTTATCCATCTTATGATGATAAACCATCTTCCCGTTATGGTTGGCTTTAGCAATACTAATCATCCTATCTCCCACTATATCTCCTATGATGGTCTTTTAGCTCCCTATCGTACTTTTCTTGGCAAGTTTGACTATGTGCCTATCCCTCGATCAATGTCCGACACTTTCCAGAATCTCAAGTGGGACATTGCTATGCAAACATAGATGGATGCCTTGGAGTCTAATCATACCTAGGAGTTTATGCCCTTACCCTCTAGCGAAAAGATCGTGGGGTGTAAGTGGATCTTTAGCGTCAAGTATTTCGCTAATGGTTCTGTGGATTGATATAAGGCTCACTTTATGGCCAAAGGCTTTACCCAAGTTCCTGGTAAAAATTTCGGTGCTACTTTTGCCTCCGTTACTAAGTTGACTATTGTTCGTCTTTTGGTGTCATTAGCAGCTTCTCATTCTTGGCCCATTCACCAACTGGATGTCAAGAATGCCTTCTTTCATGGCGATTTACCTGAAACCTACAAGAATCCACCTCCGGGTTTTGGAGTTGAGGGGGAGCATTCTGGGAAAGTATGTTGCCTTCGTAAATCTCTTTATGACGTGAAGCAGTCTCCAAGGGTATAGTTTAGTCATTTCAGTAATGTTATCCTATCTATGGATTTTGTCCAATGTCACTCAGATCATACTTGTTTTATTCGTCGACGTACTGGTAGTCAATGTAGTATTTTATTAGTAAATATTGATGATATTATTCTCACTGAAAATGATACATCAGGTTCAGGTAAAAACAGATCTTTGCAAAGTTTTTTATACTAAGGATTTAGGCCTCTTCAATACTTTCTTGGTATTGAGGTTGTCCATTCTCATCGTAGGATATTTCTTTCTCAACGGAAGTATATTCTTGATCTCCTTCAGGATACTAGAATGTTAGGATATAACCCAGCCTCTACTCCTATGAATCCAAATCTTAAGCTTTCAGCCGAATCTGGAGAGTTGCTTCCTAATCCATCTATGTATCAACATCTGGTTGGTCGTTTGATTTACTTGACAAATGCGAGACCCAACTTGACTTTTGCAGTTAATATAATCAGTCAATTTATGCATGCTCCTCGCAAAGCTTAAATGGATGCAATTTTTCATATTTTGAGGTAATTGAAGACCTGTCCAGCTCTTGATCTATTCTTCTCAGCTAGTCTCACTGGAAATGATCTGATCTTGAACCTGCAGAGCTAAGGTCCAAGCCAAAAGGCAAGGAAACAATCATACACTCTACCAATGGCAATGTTGTGATAGATCATTGGTAATGGGTCTTAGTTGCAACAACTGGTTCCAAAGATATGTGAGAAAGTCTCGGCAATAAAATCCCAAATCTTCTTAGAAGTGTCACAAAATTCACCCGTCGCTGCAACATTAGGCTCCATTGCCACAACTATCCCAAAACAATAAAAACCGCATACATCCCATCTTCACATATCGGATCCGTCTTGGGGAAAGTATCACAAGTCACATACTTCAATTTGTGCTTCAAAAGCAAAAAACATGGGCATCCCTAAGCATAGAGGCTTTGCTTTCAAGTATATCAATCAAGACCAATGGACATCAAAAGAGTCAAACTAACCAATGAACCGAACCTGATCAAAACCAACCACGACGCAGTATCAATCAAATTAATGCAAATCGAATCTTCCAAAAATAGTTTCGGGTCTTAGAGAATAGATTTGAAGCATCGATTGAAGGGAAAGAACCCGAAATCTCCAAATCACAAAACCATTTAGCGGAGAGAAAAATGATTCGCGACAAGTCAAATCTGATTGAGACCAAGGGCAATTTAATAATCAATCAAATTAATGCAAATCAAACATTCCAACAATACTTTCGATCCATATAGACGGGATCTGAAGCATCAGTTTTGAAGAAAAACACCTAAAATCGACATATCAAGAAGAGAAAAAAGAGCTAAAAAACTAAATATTTGAAAAATCAAATCTCACATCAAATCGCCTTGAAATTTTGTAGAAAAATCACCATAATGGTAAGAAAAACAAGCCGATCAAGGTAGTAGGATCGAGTTTTTTCGTTCATACAAACATTGGCGTCAGCATGCTGTTAGCATGACATCAACGTTGGAATGCTGATGTCGGCAATTCTAATAGCCTCTTGGCAATTTCCCGATACTTAAGATTGAATGCTCTGATACCAAGTTGAAGTACAGAAATGGAGTTTTTAAGGTTAGAAAACAGAAGGGAAGGAAAAGAGAAGAGAGAGACAGAGAGAAATAAGTGAATAGGTTTTAGGGTTCTAACCTAGCCCCCTTTACCTCTAAGTATTAAAAACAAGAGATAAGAGAACAAGAATAAAAAATAACCAGCAACATATGCCACATAAATTGTATTTTTTAATCACTATATACAAGAATTTATATGGATATATATATAATTATAAATGAAATGCATTGCATACATCATATTCCCAATATCCTATAATTAGGAAAACTAGTGAGTCTGACATCTAGACACATGTTGAGTCCAAATCTTTTAAACCTAGTTCGTACATGAGTCCGGGTAACATAGAAACCTAGAAGTAGCAGGAATTACCTCAGATTTGAGAGAGGAACATCAATTCTTGGATATCATGGCAAACTGAACAACTGCACCAGATTGGAATATGAATCATGAAACATAGGTAGAGGTCAAACAATCATTTTGGAAAAGGGGTGCACAACAGTGGAAGGAAAAACTGACTATGGGCTTGCTACGAGACTGGTAAGAGATGGACCAGTTGGGAGCTTCCACCGTAGAGACATTACAGAGGACAGTAGGTTTCTCATCCAAGGTACAGAAGCTCTATCAAGCATACCTTGACGCAGGAAAATCAGTGCGTGGAACAGTTGGGTAACATGGGTGCTGATGGAGAGAGGCCCTGTTATTATAACCATCAATCATAGCAACTTAGATCATTTTGCTAGCAGGCATGTCCGAAGTGGATTTTGGAATGATCTAATGTGCTATGTTTGATATGTTTCTTTTCTGCAAAATCCACCAGAACGTGGGACAGGGGGGAACAGAGATGAGAAGGGACGGGGAGGGGGAGAGAGAGAAAGGGAGGGAGGGAGGTTGGTCTAGTAGACCATGACTGAATAGCATAAAATTAAGTAACCCAATAGAAATCTAGTAAACCATGACAGACTAGCACAAAAATAAGTATGTCAGTAGACAACGGAGGAGCACGATTTTTAGTCAGTCATCAAAATCCTATTATAAATATAAATAATAAGGTGATCGAAATCACATAATTAAGTGAGGTTTATTAAAACTGTTCGGAGGAAAGATTAAAATTCTCACAGTGAAATTAAAGCCACACAATGCAATTGTAGGATCATGTCAAACAAGGCAAAATACCTAATGGAATGACATAAACAAAGAACTGATTTTACCTTGCCATCGTATTCCTGCCTAAGTAACACTTCCGGAGCAATGTATGCAGGTGTCCCCACGGTTGATTTTGGTTGTGAATGCAACAGAGAAGACTGGGAAAAATCATCCACGGTCAGATAAAAACAGATAATAATTGATTCAGATTGCATAAACAAAATTTCTACCACGGGTCACACTATCAGTTCAATGATACAAAGTCCAGTGACAATGTAGAGGCGCCAATCACTAAATTCTTCACAAAAAAGATACCAAGATATAAAATCTCCTCAAAACCACCAGAAGGGAAGAATAGCAGAATGAGAGGGGAGAGAGGGAGATTCTATACAAGTTCCATGACAAATGTTAAATACACTCATTCACTCAATACTGATGTGCGTCAGAAGATTATGCTTGATTGAGAACCATATTTCAGGAACTTTATAGGCACAAAAAAGAGCAAAGAGAACACATATTAGAAAGACAAAAATGGTACCTTAGAGTACCCAAAGTCACATATCTTCAAACGAGGAGCAGGACTGCCATCCAATAAAGTGTTTTCCAACTTCAAATCCCGGTGACATACTTGCTTCATCAGTAAACAAGGTGTGAGAGAGCCAAGTAAATTATCTCGTTTGCAACTCAAGTATCTAAAATTGCTCAAATAACTAAATAAACATAACTTTAAAGCATAGAGAAGATTTGCATACCATTGAATGACAATAGCTGACTCCTGATATTAGCTGTTGAAAGAAGAAACGAGCCTGCAGCAGACGCTAAGATAACAACCACAGAAAAATATTTTGTATAAAAATAGTATAAATATAAATAGTGAGCAAACAACCTCATCCTCACTGAAGCGCCCTGCACTGGAAATTCGATCAAAAAGCTCTCCTCCAGCTGCATACTCCATCACAATAGCCAGATGAGTTGGTGTCAATATGACCTAGAGCACAAATTTTAGCAAATGATCAATTAAGCAAAATAAAACCCTTACATGAAACATGAAAAAGGGAGAGAAAAAAGAAAGAGCAAAACCTCTTTAAACCGGACAATGTTGGGGTGCCGCAGACACCTATGATTTATGATTTCCCTTTGAACATTTTCATCTATCTGCAACACAAAAAACCTGACTGAGAAAACAAAAAATGCCTCCACAAAGATTCGAAATTCTTGGGAGTCTACAGACTGCATGTGCAAGTGAATATCAGTATGCATGTGTGTGTGTGTGTGTGTGTGTGTGTGTGAGTGAGAGAGAGAGAGAGAGAGAGAGAGAGAGAGTTAAATATAATGATTTATCAAAGCAGTGTTATAGGATTGGATAATTTCCTAGGACAGAACCTGTGAGTCGTGTAGTGAGAGCCACACGTGTTCGTGATTCAAAAGTGGTTGTTGGAGCTTTTGACAAAATTTGTATCAAGCTTAAAAACAGATTTTATACAAAACAGCACAAGGGGCTTAAAAAGGATTTGATTGTAAAGGGCTTGATAAGCACTCGCTCAGCGCTAGATACGGAACTTTTTCCCCAAAGCGTTTCTAGAGGGCAGCACCCAATGAGTGCTTGATTCAATAGTGAATTGTTTGGGTTGTTGGGGGCTGTAGTTTTTGTTCTTGAGAAGTTAGGTCCTTGAGGCTTCCACGTAAATCTTGTGCCTTATTTATTTTCAGTATTTGTGGTTATTTGATTAAGTTCTTATTTTTGAATTTTGGCCTATTCACCCCCCTCCCCCATCTCTAGGGGCAAACTATATTGACTCTATTTTTCAAGCAATCTTAATCAAAAGGAAAAAATGATTAGGATTTAGGAATACATGGTGTGGCCTGAAATTAAACTATAAAGCCACTTTGTTGAAGTTAAAAATCTACACCATATAAGCATCCCTACCTTGAAACACGGGACAAGTAATCATACTATTACCATAATGTTTGTGTTGCAATTTTGAATGTTCCACAAATTTTAGATTGACTGCTCAAACTTTTTTATCGATTGTGAAGGAACAAATCTATTTTCTAAAGAGTGGCCACTGAGGAAATACTAGATCTCTCTCTATTTGTAGTCCACTATCAAGTTTAGGTTTCCATGAGATTAAAAGGTCCTAGATTTCAAAAATGAGTCGTTTAACAATTAACATCTTGTGTAATTCCTCAACTTAATATATATTTCCTACTTTGAAATGCTAGTGCAATATCAACAGTTATGTTACACCACATTGAACCAACTTTCATCTTTCGATCAGTTCAATTTTTTGCGAACCTAATACATGCAATGATTAGTGAAGTATGGTTGATCATCACATAAAAAGAATTCTAATTGATGTTCACTTTGCTATGGTACTTAGAGGTAAGCCAGCATTGCATGTGCAACTTGAGTTGTATAAGAAATAAAAGAAGAGAAAGAGCAAAGTTGCTGATTTTACATATTAGTGGCCGATCGACCATTAATTATATGTAAGAGATATCACAAAGAGAAAAAGAAGAGAATTTATTTGTTATCTTTATCAATTAATATTGAACTTAGGTATTTGTAGAGAGACTGAAAAATTTTAGAATCACTCTAACCTTGAAAATTGGGGACAATTAAGTGAAGCAGTTTAGACATTTAGCCTTCAAAATATATAGAACAAGTGTTGGAACCCATAATTATATAACTTCTATGTGGCAATTTTAGATTTATCAATTAATATTGAACTTAGGTATTTGTAGAGAGACTGGAAAATTTTAGAGCCTATGTTTGGACTAGCTTTTTTTAGTGGCTTTTAGGCTTTTTGATTTTTTTGTAAAAAAGTAAATGCCAAATCATAACTTTTTTGTGAGACAAAAAAGCCAAAAAACCAAACTAAGCCAAACCAAGTGACTTTTTTTTATAGAAAAAGTCGAAAAAGTCAAAAAAGTTGGCTTTTAAGCCAGGCCAAACACAGGCAGAATCACTCTAACCTTGAAAATTGGGGACAATTAAGTGAAGCAGTTTAGACATTTACCCTTCAAAATATATAGAACAAGTATTGTAACCCATAATTATATAACTTCTATGTGCCAATTTTAGAACAGAAAAATATTGAACTTAGATATTTGTAGAGAGACTGGGAAATTTTAGAATCACTCACCTTAAAAATTGGGGACAATTAAGTGAAGCAGTTTAAACATTTGCCCTTCAAAATATATAGAACAAGTGTTGTATCCCATAATTATATAACTTCTATGTGGCAATTTTAGAACAGAAAAGTGAGTCAGCTTCACCTTTTGGTGCACACCAAGTGTGGCGTTGCCTTTATAAAATAGTATAAATATAAACAGTATAGATATATAGTATAGATTAGTATTCAATTATCATTAAGAAATTAATAACATGCAAACATGGCTAAAATGGAGTGCAAGGATTTTTACTCTTATTTACTACGGATTTTGATCCTTAATACCTAATTCGGTGGATAAATCAAATACTTAAGTAGGACTAAAATCTTTCAAATACTTAAGTAGGACTAAAATCTTCCCAAAACAAATAATAATAATAATAATTAGTTTAAAAACATCCAGACCAAAAGAAACTCAGGGGTTCTAAATAATTGGCAAGAATAACAATCACAGCCACGAACTTTCCACAATTATACCGAGAATCCAAACTCGCAAGAGCATTAAATGTTTGCAGAACTGTAACATAGCTAATTCCAAAGACAGACCAAACAAATCAAACCACTGAATCCGGAGCCAAAACAAAACAACTAAAACACTTGAGCACAAATAACTCGAACAATTTCCGGCACTGACCTTGTCGCCCCGCTCGATATACTTGACGGCTACGAGCTCTTTGGTCTGTTTGTCCCTCATGAGCCTGGCGACGCCGAAATTGCCGGAGCCGATGTCCCGAACGATGTCGTAGCGGTCGCTGTCGTGCATGATCGGCATGTCCATGCAGGGGCCAACTGTGATCATTGACCGATCCGTTCCGGTTGCTCTCCGAAGTGATCCTCCTACGAACAGCCAAATCACATTACAGCGGGTGAGAAACACGAGTCACCGGAAAATTTTGATTTCGTCGACTCGCCGGCAACCACACCGGACACACACACACACACACACACACACAGATCGGTGCTTTTGCCCTCAGAACTCTCGCCGTTTTTCTGAAACCGAGTGAACGTTCAATGGCGGTTGCTTCCTGCTCACTCTCTCCCTCTATATCTATATAATATATAATATATGTATAACTTTGGTTGTAAGGTTTAGAGAGAGAAAATGAGAGATTTTTCTGGTCGGCGACAGATTAATTAATATGTTTGTTGAAGAAAAATAGGATGGGGGAGATGATGGCCTGATGGAGACAAGGCGACGTTTGTGGAAACGGGAAGAATAAAACGTCGTCGTTCGGGTTATCTAGGACATGGAAACGACGGCGTTTCCTGTTGCTGTTCTCTTTCGGCTGAATCAGCCAATCAACATTTTCAGTATTTTTTTTATATTGGACATTTTTGTATAAGTGGTTTATCTTTTTCATAAGGAAAAAAATGGAGGAAAAAATTAGGGTGTCTGAAATAATTTATTTAAATTATTTTTTTATTTTTTATTAAAGTATTTAATTTATTCTTATTTTTTTTAATCAAATTCTAGTGTTTAGGTATTAACACGCCTTCTTTAATTGTTGAAAGTAAAATTCACTTCTTATTTAATTATATTATAATTATTTTACTTAAAAAAAATGTGTTTGACATGTGTGTAAGTTTTCTTTTTTTTAAAGTGGAGTTTTTTAAAAATATCAAATATTATAACTTAAAAGTTAAATTTTATTATTAAAAAAATAGCTTCTTAGTTATCCCAAACATGGCTTAGTTCGTTTCATAATTTGACTTAAAATTATTGTTTTACTTTTTAAACTTTAAGTTAAATAAATAAATAAATAAATAAAAACTTGTTTGATTAAAAAGTAACTTTTAGCCACCATAGAGAAAAATGATTTAATAGTTAATTTTTTGTGATAAATAAAAAGTCTTCAATTTTAAATCGATGCCAAACAAGGCCTAATACACTTTTGGTTTTGAATAAATTTTGGCAACAATCACCATGCTTTATCTTAGAAGTAACTATTGAAGCATGGAAGGTTAGTGCATCAGGGTAACATATATAAAACATCACAACACACACACACACACACACACATATATATATATAACATCACACACACACACACACACACACACACACACACACATATATATATATATATAAAATATTGGTCAAATTTGTTAAATTTAAAATTATAAAAAAAAATTATCGCTGTTTCATTTTGGCATATCTAAATAATTAATGTTATAGTTTTGAATTAAATCGCTATCTTTGTGCTGTGAAAATTATTTATTTTTTATTTATAAAAAATTTTAAATTAACTAACTCGATGAGGTCGCTGTAGAGATAAAGGAAATATTGATTAGCTCAATTCTTTTATAAAAATGAATTAGACCTTAAGGTGCATTTCTTCCTTCCATGTCTCCTTTCCCAAAACTAACCTCAACAACTTACAAGACCCATTACACAAAAAGAGAGATTAAAGGACAAGAGAGTTTTCAAAAGCATAGAAAATTGCGATCAAGTTGGGAGAAATAGAGTTACGACTTCAATATATAAATTAATGAAAGATATATTTTAATCTCAAAATATAACCTAATCGAAGACAATTATAGTAAAAAAAACGTAACTAATATTGAAAAATAGCATAATCTCATCTTAGTATAAACATAAATTCAAAGCAAATTACGCTTTAACCTTTTTAACAACTACGAGCACGTATAGTGAATATTTGTTAACTGTGCAAAATGCTTAATACTTTTTATTTCTTTGTCAATCGCAACCATTAATTGAATGTCAGTCAAGATGAACAAATTAAGAATTACTTAACTCACTCAAACATATACAATAAGTTGGTTCTATTTTTCACTAATGGGTCAAAAAAACTTTTAAAAAACCTTCATTTTGGTGCCTTCTGTTTTGCTTTTGGATAATTAATTTTTACTATTTGCCTAGTTACAACAACCACGCTCACAATATGCTCTTTAAACTCAAATACTAACCAAATTGTTTGTAATTTTGAAAAAACAACTTGTTTTAGATAAACCATCAGCATATACTTTATTTGAAAATGAAATTGGCTTTTGATTGACTAAGATATCCCAAATATAGAGTCTGAAATGACAATTTTAACATCACCAACGCTTAAATTGCGAGTGTCGGCTCGTACTACGAACTTAGCCTCAATTATGAGGCTATCTTGGACATTTAGAGTTTTTTGATTTGGCAATCATAACTTGTAAGTGCTAACTAAATATTTAATTTGTATAAGAAAATAGATACTAAAAATAAATGTAAATTATTTTTTAATTTTTTCTGGTTGGCGACATATTAATTATAATATGTTTTTGTTATATCAGTGGAAGAGATAGGATGGGGGAGGTGATGGGGACAAGGCGGCGAACGTTTGTGGGAACGGGAAGAATGCAAAGCGTCGTCGTTCGGGTTAGCTAGACATAGGAAACGACGCCGTCCCTATTGCTATTCTGTTATGGCTGAATCAGCTGAACAACATTTTCAGTATTTTTTTATTGGACATTTTTGTATAAGAGGTTTATCATTTTCACAAGGAAAATAAATGAAGGAAAAAATTTGAGTGTTTGAAATAATTTATTTAAATTATTTTTTTATTATGTTCAATATATTCTTGAATTTAAAATTAAGTTGTACGTAATAATCAAGATATTGGCAAGCCTTTTTTGATTGTTGAAAATAAAATTTACTTCTTATTTGAATGTACAATAATCATTTTACTAAAAAAATGTGTTTGACATGTGTATAAGTTTTCTTTCCTTAAAAATTATTGAGTTTTTTAGAGATACCAAATTATATAAATTTAAAGCTGACTTTTTTTTGAAATAGCTTTTTATTGATCCAAACAGGGGGTTAGTTCCGTCTTATAATTTGACTTAAAATTATTGTTTTATTTTTTTTAACTTTAAGCTCAATAAATAGTTAAACTTTAAATTGATTTAATAGTTAATTTTTGGGATAAATAAAAAGACTAAAAACTAAACTTTAAATTGAAGCCAAACAAGGCCTAATACACTTGTGGTTTTGAATAATTTTGGGCAACAATCACCATGCTTTGTCAAAAGCCCAATAAAAGAAGAGTACTGCTAGCCTTATCGAAAATTTTTATCAGAATTGCGTGATCAGCTCACGCAACTTTTGATACATGCTTCACTGCACAAAGAGTTCCATCAGCGCTATCGTTCTGAATCTTGTCGAGCTCGTCGGCCGCAACCACCCGCTGCTCATCAACCACCAGTTCCATAAGCAGAAATTGGCAACGGTGACGAGGACCAAGCGAATCATTAGCGCATTCGAGCAGTACGAGCAACGGAATGAAGGGACAATCTAAGCACCAGTTATGTTCTCAGTGTTAACCTCTCTCTCTCTCTCTCTCTCTCTCTCAACCAGATAACAGAAAAAGTATGCGCAAAAATTGAGAATATCTACCGGTGGTGGTGGTGGTGGGAGGCGGCGGTTGCCGAGAAAAGGAGGAGAAAACAAAGAAGACAACACACTAGTGAGAACATTCTCAGAGTTGTTGACACTGAAAATGTTCTCAGAGTTGTCATCCTCGACGACGGTGATGATGCCGAAAGGCGAGCCGCTGGCTCGGTGGATGGCGTTGAGCTCGCTGGTCGATAAGATGGCGAAGACGGTAAAGCCGCGGGCGAAGGAGAGGAACTAGATGAGGAAGAGGAGAGCGATGGGGAGAAAGAAGAGGCCCGATCTGTGCGTGCTTTCTCTTTCAGAAAACGAGAAGATGAAGATGGTGATCTTTGATGAAAATGGATTTTGGAGGTGTCATATATAGTTGCTTGGGACGCGCTTGTTTAGAGAGCAACTATTTTACGCCCACCAATAGAGAAAATAAAAAAACAACGCACCAGTGAGAATATTCTCATAATTGTTAACACTGAGAATGTTCTCAGTGTTTTTCACATTGAGAATGTTCTCAGTGTTTTTTTTAATATTTTTTATTTTGGATGCAATTAATTTATTATTTTAATTTTTGTTTATATTTTTATAAGCGAAACTATTTATTATGTAATATTTATTTAAAATATTATTTTTATAAAAAATTAAATTAATTAAACATTAATAATTTTGTGAGTAGATCACATTTATTGAAATATAAATAAATGATAATATAATTTTATAACAAATAATGATAAACAAAAATAATCAAATCATGTAATTAAAAATATTCAATTAACTTAATGTTTTATGTTATTAATAAAATTAATAAATACTACTAAATAAACGATTTTATTATAAAAATATATTTAAAAAAATACAATATATAAATTTTTTTTATTTTGAATCAAAACATATAAATATTTATCCTAAATTTTGGTAAAATACTTCGTAATTTGGTTCGAAAAAGATAGCATTTCCGACAAAAGAATAATAATAATAATATAGTAGTACAATGACGAATTTATTTTATTAAATATTATTTATTTATCAAATAAATTGTCAGTCATTTATATTTAAAATAAACATACATAGTTAGTCTCAATAAGACAACATAATAATAACATATGAGCTAATATAAAAAAATTAATAAAATAATATTATAACATTATTATGAAAATAAAATTTATAGAGTATGGTGTGATTTTCACACTAATGTGTCGTTTATATATGCCTTATGTGAAAATGCCACGTTAATAAAGAAACAATTGTATAATTTTATTTAAAATACGATAGTAGTAGTAGTAATAGTATTAGAATTTTTTTGTATATATGTTCCTATTATCTGAGAATCATTATTTGAATATTTTTTAAAAATACAATGATATTGCAGAAGCGATTATACACTATCTTAATCAAATCACTCGAGTTAAAGAATCCAAATAGGTCAATTGAAGTATGAATTTTTAACAAAAAGAACAATATCATATGCTAGAATATGCAAAAAACTTGAACTGTTTAAGGGACTCTTGAATGGTTCGAATAACTCAAGTCGAGTTACTCAGCACAATCTCTTTTCTTTATTTATGGTTAGAAATATATTTTTTTTCAAATTTGCTATCAAAATTATTTTTCACAAAAATATGCTTCTCTCTCTCTCTCACTATCATTTCCCTTTTTTCTTGAATTTTTCCTTTTGAAATACAAGTGAGAGTAATTGTATTTTAGTTGTCCTGTTATACCTTTTTTTTTAAATCTCACTATCCTATTTTCTTTCTTGGTCCCACTAGCCTTTTTTTCCCTAGTGACTCCTCTCTTCTTTTTTTTCTTTTTTTTTTTTTCTGTGTCTCTCTCTCCCTATTTAATTTCAACTATGGTAGGATGTTTTTTAAAATATATAAAAAATACAAATTTTATGAATAAATTAGTAATACAAAATCAAGAGAGAGACTATACTAAGACATAGTCACTGCTATGTCTTAGGCTCTCACTAGCCTTTTTTTTTCAATTGACTCTATTCTTTTTTGTTTCCAATGCCGCTCTCTCTCTATTTAATTTCAACTCTGATTGGATTTTTTAAGAAAAAAAATATAAAAATATATAAGAGATCAAGGTCTATGAACAAATTAGTAATACGAAAGGAGAGGGAGACTATACTAAGACATAGTCTTTGCCATGTCTTAGGCTCTTAGTATAGTTTGTGCTATACTTTTTACATATGTAATCTCAACTATAGCCACATAATTCGTGGTATATGTATGTCTCGATCACATGATCCTTGTTATATTTAATTTATTCATAAAAAGTGAGGGAATGTGTAATTTAAGTCAAAATTTATCTCAACCATTTGAAAAATGACACATAAAATATTTAAAAATTATGAATTATCTTAATAAAAATATAATCTTCTAAAGCTATCATTAATTTCTTACGCTAGTGCATAGGAGTTACTTTCACTTTTCCCTTATTATTCAATGGTATATATATATATATATGCAATTTTACCCACGAAATTTAAGTCAAAATTTATCTCAACTATTTAAAAAAGTGTCACATAAAATATTTTAAAATTATGATTTATCTTAGCTTACGTTTGGACAAACTTTTTTTATAAAATTTTTGGTTTTTAGGCTTTTTTATAAAAAATAAATATAAAAATATGTAAAAAACAGTTAATTAATTGTAATAGAAGGCCAAATGAGTAAGATTTTTAGGATATTTTTAAGCTAAAAACCTTAAAAAAAAGTTTTTCCAAACATAGACTTAATAAAAAGATAATCTTCCAAAGCTATCATTAATTTCTTTCGCTGCGTTATTTTCACTTTTCCCCTTATTATACAAGGTTATATATGTGTATGTATATACTTAGAAGTAGGGAGTTGTGAATTATATATTTAAATGATAAAAATATAAAGAAATAATAAAAGTTGGAACAAAATCTTTATATAATCACTTGTTAATGAGAAAAAAAAATTGTGGGCATTTTTAAAACTAAGGAACGGATATCAAAAATGAATTTATACTAATTGAAATGTTTACTATGATATTTCATTATATATCGGTGAAAAATAAAAATTAAATTTAATAAATAAAAGAATAAATAAGTTACTACTAATAACTTACACTTAAGTATTTAAAGTCGAGTTATTAAGATGTTTATTTAAACTATTAAGTTAGTAATTCACTTGATGCGTTATATTTATATTATATAATAATAAAAATAAAATACATCCAAATTTTGAGGGTTTTAAGTTTTTTTTTTTCCTTTGATAACATATATATATATATATATGGTCTTCACCTTATTATAAGGTTTCATTCAAGTCCTCTACTCAAAACAATATAGGATCGATTTCGTGGTACATTTTATATTAAAATGAGTATAATATTTTCAATTTAAAAAGTTAATTTTTTATATATATATATATATATATATATATATATATATTAATATCCCAAAAAGTAAGAATATTTTAGACATTTTAATAAAAATTAAAAAAATAAAAAGATATTATAAAAAAGTATCCCACATAAT
>JAOTRH010016365.1:0-22579 GCA_034768845.1 Heliamphora exappendiculata | reverse complement strand
GTTTATTAACTGAAGGATAAACAGAACGTTTATGTTTTGCAAGTTCACAAGCCTCACACAAAAAATCATTTTTAGAACAATGTTTAACTAAAGAGGGAAACAGTCTCTAAAATGCCAAAAGAAAGATGTCCCAAATGGTGATGCCATTGAAGTAATTGGAGACGGAGGAGGCCAGCATCAGTATAGAAAGCCTGATCAGATGGGAAAGGTGGAACGGAAGCAGAGGACGGAACATCCAGTAAGTACAGGCCACCATGTGCACTATCACTGCCAATCATTCTCCCCGTCGCCAGATTCTGAAATACACAATGAGTGGAAAAAAAGGTTACAGAACAGTTTAAGGAACTGGTAAGACGATTAACAGATAAAAGATTAGTAGAAAAATTAGGAATATGAAGGACAGAGGATAGTGAAAGGAGAGAAGAGCAAGAAATTGAACCTTTGCCAGAAATGGATAATAAAGAACCATCGGCTATTCTAACCTTATCCTTACCAGAACAAGTGGAATAAGACGAAAATAAGGTAGAAAAGCCAATCATATGATCAGTGGCACCGGAGTCAATGATCCAAGGAGTAGGAGAGGCAATTGCACTAAGGACAATGGGAGAAATACCTGAATGAGCAATGTTGGAGGAGGAAGGAGAGGCAGTGGAAGAGGAAATATCAACCCGAGTCATTAGGCGCCTGAGAGTAGTCAACTCCGCCTCAGAAAGAGGGCCAGTCTCACCGGATGTGCTAGTAGGGAGCTCAGAGAGATGAGCGTGGGAACAGACAGGTCCACTACGCCCACCACTGCGTCCACCGCCACGTCCTGGAGTAGGACGACCATGTAACTTCCAACAATGATCAATAGTATGACGAGCTTTACCACAATGCTCACAATACAGCTGATCATGGGCGACAGAGCCATGCTTCTCGCCAGACTTAATATGACTAGACTGGCCAGTGCGATGAAGAGATGTGACAGTTAACACAGAACGTTCCTGACTGGAGATAGGAACCATAACATGACGACGGCTCTCTTCTTGCTGAACATAGGCGTATGCTTGTCGCAAGGTGGGAAATGAATCGCGACCCAAAATCTGAACACGGATCGGATCATAGTCAACATGGAGACCGGCAAGAAAGTCATACTTGCTCCTTCTCCACCATCTTCTGAAAAGCAGCAGCATCAGTAGGACAAACAACATGGAAGTCCTGATGATAATCAATCTCACTCCACAGGCTAGTTAACTCAGCGTCATACTGAGCCAATGAGTGATCTCTCTGTTCTAACCCACGGAGTTTTTTCCTCAACTCATACAATTGGGCATCATTGCCAGTCTGTGAATAATTCTGAGCAGCAGCGGACCAGATCTGATGTGCAGTATCCAGAAGTAAGAAACTGCGACTAATGGAAGGCTGCATAGAGTATAATAACCAGGACATAACAAGGGCATTTTCTTCTATCCAGCGTGTACGAGAAGAACCAATGACTGTGGGCTGTTTGGTTTCACCAGTGATATACCCAGACATACCGCGAGCAGCGATGGCTAAATTGCAGGAACGCGACCAAATCAAATAATTGTTACCATCAAGCTCGACAGGACTAATCTGCAGGGACGGATTATTAGTAGGAGTCCTTGAACGAGTCAATCCAGTGTTTTCATGACTACCAGAAGGCTTTCCTGTATCAGACATGGCTATGGGAAACCAAGAACAAGCAGAATGAAACAGAGGGAAGTAATGGACTATAAACAGAGGCAAACCAAGTAGATCCGAACTACTATAGTACCAGTAGAGGCCAGAATCGCATACCAATCGCAGCAAAGCCGAAAAACAAACTAAGAAACGGCTGAAAATCTGCAACTAAACACCCAGGGATGTGCCGAAACCCTCTAAAGAAGACTAAACATAGCCAATAGGAACAAATCCGAACAAAAAAACCAGGCACGAACAAAACCAGGCGCGAACAAACCAGGTGCGAACAGAAAAACCTTCACTGGAGCTTGAAGTCGACCCTAAACATCAAAGAGAGTTGATTGGAGCCTCTGACACACTGAGTCGGCACCCATGAAGGAGAACCAGGCCATCGATTGAAGCAGAAACAAGCGCAATCGCAAGATTGCAGAGAAACCTTAGTGGCGCCGACTTTTGAAAAAATTGGGGAAAATTATGAACCAAGCATGAAAAAAATTGGAAAAAATTACAAATCAAGAATAGAGAACCAGACGATCATCAAGGGAGGTTTTTTTTTTGTTTTTTTTTTTTTACAGTTTCAAAATTAGAAAAATGAGGAGAAAACGAAAAGAATCAAGAATTGCTAAGAAGTTTATATAGGATCGACCTCTGATACCATGTTAGAATTATTGCAGAGAGTGGAAGAGAAAATGAGGAAGAGAGAAAATCTAAAACACAATGAATGAGAGCGCTACAACTTAGGTTTACACCCTATCACATGTTATTTATAATAGAACCAAGAAAAACGAAAATTACAATAATACCCTCAACTTAACAATTGTGCTATTTGAAGAATGCGCTATGGTGTGAATTGCTACATCGCTCACCGGATTTCTTGTTTATCTGGGTAGTGATGAGCATTGGGTTGGTCGTCGTTTTGATAGGCGGTCTACCTTTGGGTATTGTACCTTTGTTGGTGATACTCTTGTTACTATAAGAAATATTATTTCGTTTACTTGTTCACTCTTGTATTGCAGTTTTGTACCCTGCTATGGTTCATACTGCCTTCAAATATTGTGGGTTCACTATCTCTTCTTTAAGATTTGCATTAAATTTCCTATTCCCACGCAGATGTTTTGGGATAATCAAGCACCCATTTTTATTGCTAGTAGGTCTATTTTCGATAAGCGCATTAAGCATATTGAGATTGATTGTCATTTTATTTGGAATTCATTGATGAGTAAGCACATTGTCACTCCTTATATTTTCTGAAAGGATAATTTGGGTGATCTACTCAAGAAGTTGTATAATAAAGTTTGAAATGGTGAGTTGAGGTAGAGTGGATTCTATGTTACGACACTTTATGTGTAGACTAGGCATGCTCGACCTCTATGATCTAGCTTGTTGGGGAGGGTTAAGAGTGTTTATTTTATTGATTTTTACTGTCTTTTATCTTATGACTGTTAGGAGACAAAAAATAATGGAAGACGTACCCTAATGGGTAGACGAACAATCTTATTTATAATAAACTTAGAGAATACTATTATAATTATACACCCACATACACCGGATAATAATAACATAATAATAATAATAATAATAATAATAATAATAAGCTACTAACATCCTCTTAAGCTGGAGCATATATATCTACCAAGACCAGCTTGTTACATAAATAGGAGACACGCGGACCCGGTAAAGATTTAGTGTAGATATCAGCCACCTGCTCCCCTGTAGGAATAGATCCAAATGTAATAACACCTTTCTGATATTCCTCACGGATAAAGTGGCAGTCAACCTCAATGTGCTTCGTTCGTTCATAAAAAACTTGATTTGTGGCAATATAAATAGCGGAGGTATTATCAACCAAGAGTCTGGCAAAGCCTTTAAGTGGAAAGTGTAACTCTGTCAAAATCTGCTGAAGCCACATAATCTCAACAATTGCTAATGTCATAGCCCGGTATTCGGCTTCAGCACTAGACCGGGATACCACAGTCTGCTTTTTGTTCTTCCAGGAAATCAAATTCCCACCAAAAAATATCGAGTAACCAGATGTGGATCTCTTGTCAAATGTACATCCAGCCTAATCAGCATCAGAGTACTCCTCCATTCCCATATGGCCCTGATCAGAGAACTAGATTCCCTTACCTGAATTTTTGTGTAAGTACTGAATAATACGTAACACTGCTTGCCAATGGGGAACATGAGGATTAGACAAAAACTGATTCACTACACTCACCAGGTAAGCAATATCTGGACGAGTCATGGTAGTAAGATAATTAAGATGTTCCACTGTACATCGATATTGTTCAGGATTCGGAAGAGCCGCTCCTTTCGGCTCTAGCTTGACATTATTAAACTCCATAGGTGAGTCCACGTTTTTAGTATTCATATAACCTGCTCGCTCCAGAAAATCAAGAACATACTTCTGCTGAGAAATGAACACCCCTTTCGTATTCCTGGTTACTTCAATACCTAGGAAGTATTGAAGTTCACCAAGATCTTTGGTCTGAAACTTAGTGCTCAGAAATGATTTAAGCGCAACAATCCCTCCACTGTCACTATCGGTAATAACAATGTCATCCACATAGACAACAAGTAATATGCAACCTGCAGAGATATGTCGAAAGAATACAGTATGATCTTTTGCTGACTGTCGAAGGCCAAATTCCTAGACAACTGAGCTGAAACGGCCAAACCAGGCCCTGGGAGACTGCTTCAGACCATATAATGAACCCGTAGCCGACAGACATGGTTAGACCCCCCCTAAGCAACAAAGCTAGGTGGTTGCTCTATATAAACTTCTTCCTCCAAATCACTATGCAAAAATGCATTTTTCACATCGAGTTAATACAAAGGCCATTGATGGGAAGCAGCCAAAGACAAGAAGAGACGAACGGAGGCCATCTTCGCAACAGGAGAGAAGGCATCAAAGTAGTTAAGACCATAGGTCCGAGCATATCCCTTGGCCACCAAACGGATTTTCAATCTCTTAAGAGTGCCATCAGAATGAAGTTTGACAGCATATACCTACTTACACCCAATAGCTTTCTTCCTAGGAAGAGGAAGAAGACGTATCAGGTCCCACGTATGTTTAGCCTCAAGAGCATTCATCTCCTCAATCATAGCCTGGCGCCAACCTGGATGAGAAAGGGTATTTAAAACAGAGCAAGGCAAAGTATACTGATCAAGTGTAGTAATACCCTGCTTGACAGTAGCAGACAATCCACGATATGACGTAGTATATAAGGGATGATCCCGACAATTACGCTAAGACTTGCGTAAAGCAATAGGAAGATCACTTACCTGATCAGAGGCCAGATCTAGCGGAGAGGAGACTGAATCAGGTAGAGGAGAGGTGGTGGGGGCTGGAGAAGATGATTATGAGGATGAGGAGATCACAAGTGCCTCTGGGACAATAGGAGAAGACTCATCAGAAATATCAACCTGAGTCTGGGGACTTGGAGTCGGTGCCACTGGTAAATCGGGAGATAAAGGATACATCAGAATCTGTTCTGAATCATCAGCACCAGTGGAGAAAGGTGTAGTTGCTGATGCAAAGAACGAAGCAGACTCAACAAACACACCACATCTCGGGATACTAGAAACCTTCGCAATTCCGGATTATGATACCGATATCCTTTCTCTGTCTTAGGATATCCCATGAAAGTACACTTTAGGGCGCGAGCATCTAACTTTGTCACAGTCGGCCTCGTATCGTGCACATAGCACACACACCCAAAGATCTTTAGTGGTAATGAGAAAAGAATCTGTTGAGGAAGGAAAACTGACAAGGGTGTAGCACCATGGAGAATAGAGGACGGTAATCGATTAATAAGAAAGCATGCTGTCAATACTGCCTCACCCCAGAACACTTTGGGAACCTTCATCTAGAACATTAGGGCACGAGCAGTTTCTAATAAATGCCTATTCTTTCGCTCAGCTACTCCATTCTGTTGTGGGGTGTCTAGGTAGGATGTTTGGTGAATAATCCCATGGGTACGCAAGAATGTACCCAACATGCCACCAATGTATTCACCCACATTATCACTACGAAGAATCTGAACAGTCTGTCCAAATTGAGTTTGAACCTCTTTACAAAAAATAGTAAACAGTTGGTAATTCAGAACATAAGATAAAGATAAGTAATTCGAGAATAGTCATCAACAAACGTGACAAAGTACTGAAAGCCAAATAAAGATGAAACAGGATACGGACCCTAGACATCTGAATGAACTGAAGAAAAAGGACTCTCGGTCCTATTATTATTCCGTAGCACATATGGCACACGCAAGTGCTTAGCAAAACGACATGACTCACAGTCTAACTATGTAACCTGACTGAAACTGGGACATAATTTCTTCAGACTCGGCAAGGAAGGATGGCCCAACCGACAATGTATATCCGAAGGCTGAGATGAATGTCCGGAGCATGCAACATATGAGAGCTCATCCATCACATACAGGCCACCCACCACCCGTCCTTTACTGATAGTACTCCTCAAAGCTGGATCCAAAAAAATACAATGATCAGGAAATAATGTTACTGAGCACTTCAAATATTTTGTAATACGACTTACCAATAGCAGATTAAATGGATTAGCAGGAGTATGTAAAACATCAGAGAGGATAAGAGATGGAGATAAAGAAGCTACTCCCTGTCCTTTCACCTCTAAGGTTCCTCCATTGGCAACAAGAACTCTACTATGTTCAGGTCAATTGATAAGACGAAAAAGTATCTGTGCAGTGGGTCATATGTGCGATGCACCTGAGTCTATCACCCATTATTTGGAAGTAGCCATACACGCAGCTGGGTTACCTGCAATTGTGGCTGGGGGAGTATCGGCTGTGTTCTCAATCCTCATCTGGATAAATTGTTCATACTCCTCCTGAGTCATATTTATAGTCCTCTCAGAAGAAGAAGAGGAAGGAGCATCATAATCGGCCATTGCATTGGCCACAGACGAGATAGGATGCCCATGTAACTTTCAACACGAGCTCTGTAAATGTTCCTACTTTCCACAATAGTAGCAGGACCTGGTGTCATGTTCACCTCGACCTCTGCCTCGTCCTCTATCATGGTCTCTACCTCGTCCTCCATCTCTATGACCTCCATTACGACCTCTACCACGAAAATCACCTCTACTGCCTCCACGAAATGCACCTAGGGCTATGTGATTACCCTGGTCAGTAGTAGTGATACGAGGCTCATCCTTACTAATTGCTCTGTTCATCCTCCTGAAGACCTCAGATAAAGATGGAATATTGGACCCAGCCAATATTTGTGAACGGGAAGAGTCAAGTTGCTGGTTCACCCCAGCTAAGAAACACCACAAAAAACTGCATCCTTTGCTCTCTAAAAACCTCATATCGATTGGTGAAAGGTACCAACCGATCATACTCATCTGCCAGCACTTTGAACTCTGTGAAATAGTCTGAGAATGGTCGTTCACCCTGCTGTATTCTGAAAATACTCCGCATCACATCATATAATCTAGACAAGTCATTAGTCGACGCAAAGGCCTCATCGAGTATGGTCCACACCTCTCGAACAGTGGTGGCATTAGCCACTAAAACCTCAATTGACGACTCCATTGAATTCAACAGCTTACTCAATAGTCTTGCATCATCCTTTTTCCACCTCTTGTATTCATCCAATCCCTTCTCAGGAGGATCGTTGAATAAATGATCCTCCTTTTCCATACTTTTAATTGTTAGCAATACCTTTTTCTTTCATAACACATATGTTTGTGGTCCAGTCAGTCTTGAATCCATTAACCGTGTGGATGATGAAAACACATATGTGATTCTTTGTCTGTCAGTACTCATTTGAGTTTCACCAATCCTTCTTTCAGTACTAATTGGAGAGTCACCCACCCTTGTCGAACTCTTCGTCGACATCACACTCTATCAATATTAAGGAATCACAGGCAAAACCACTCCAACAACAAAATAAAACTCAACTCCAATCGGAAAGACTCATAAATGGACCACCAAGCATATCTTCAAGCTATCGCCATAAACTTCAACACCCCATGACAGTCCCCTAAACCCTCAAAACAGCAGTTAGGGTTCTCCACAGGATTATTGGTACTCACAGAATCAAGGTAAAGGACCACAACAGTCCCTAGAACCTCAAACCAGCGACTAGGACTCCCTTAGGGACTGTCTGTCGGCACTTCCAGTAGAGAGAAAGAGAGGTGGGCTATATGAGAAAGCAGCTGTCGGCAACTCCAGAAGAACTAGGGTTTCATCAGTCAACAGGGAAGGGTGTCGGCAACTCCCAGAGGGAGAGAATATATTGTCGGCACTTCAGGAAACTAGGGTTTCAGTTGTCGGCAACTCCCAGAGGGAGAGAAGAGATTGTCGGTACTTCAAGAAACTAGGGTTTCAGTTGTCGACAACTCCCAGAGGGAGAGAAGAGACTGTAGGCACTTCAGGGAAGGGACAGGGGATCTTGCGACACTACAGGGAAGGAGAAGAAGCTTGCGGTACCTTCAGGGAAGAAGAGAAGGCTGTCGGCAACCTCAGGGATGGCTGTCGGCAGCTTTAGAGCAGAAGAAGCTGTCGGCACATTCAGGGAAGAAGAGGAGACTTTCGACTGAAGTTCGTTGCTTAGGGTTGGAGTTAGGGTTAGGGTTTCATAGAGGAGAAAGGAGGAGAAAGGAATGGTGGCTCTGATACCATATTAGGAGACAAAGAATAATGGAAAACCGTACCCTAATGGGTAGGCGAGCAATCTTATTTATAATAAACTTATAGAACACTATTACAATCATACACCGGATAATAATAATAATAATAATAATAATAATAATAAGCTATTAACAATGATAAACTTGGTCTTCTTGTAATTTTCTTTAACATGATAATATATTATATGTACACGAGGGATGAGGGGCTAATTAATTTTTGGGCTCCTCAAGCTTTTCCTAACTCTTTCTTCTCTCTCTTTCAACTTACTCCCTTTTCTCCTTTTTTTCTAACCCTAAATCTGTATATGGTGATTGGATTCATGCATTTTCCTATTTCTGTATGTAATGCATCAAAGGTGACTTAACGGGATAATGGTGATAGTATAGGTTCGTACTTCATCATACGATTGTGAGCAAATGACCGTTTACGCCCTTATCTAATGGAACATAATATAGAAGTAGATGAGTTTGAGGTACTCATATGGTGTGGTGCTTTTCCCATTCAGTCTGTAGTTTATTATTTTAATTTTCTTATGGGCTGTCCTCATGTTGGTGCTGTATTTCTGAGAAATCAGTGCATTATTTATTGGGATCATGTCATACTGCTGTCTTAGTCTTTCAGATGTCATTTGTTTTGACATGTCTTAAACAACAGCATATAGAAATTTATTACATCTTAGTTTCCTGGTTGGCTGCTTAGCTTCTTGCTTACTTTTTTCATATCATTTAAGATACATTCATTCCTTCTGTGGATTAATTCATATTATATTTTGCAGCATTGGGAGCCAATTTCACCTCAGCAGCGACATGGAAGTTCAATTGTTGAAGTTTACAGGATTGTGGAAGAGGTATGTATGTCATCAGAAGCTATATTTATTGGCATACTTCTTATATTGCCAGGTTTTTTTCGGGTAAAATTTCCTCAAGGCACTCTTGTAATATTTAAATACAGATTCCATCTTGTGCTTTATTATTGTTGTTATTTCATTCAGCATTTAAGGAATTATAGTGAATTAAATACAAAATTTGTTGCGACAGAGACCATACATATATATATATATATATTCCTGACATGAGGTTTTAATTGTTTGTAGATTCTCTGATATGACAGAATTTATTTATTTTGGCTGTGCGGTGCTATTTATTTTGGGTGGATTGTTGGGGAGATGGGAAAAGAAGGATACTGGAGATGGTTCAAAGGGAAAGAAGAAAAATACGGCGGTTTTAATTTTTTCTGGCTCACCAGAATGCCAAGAACAAGGTTGAAGGATGAGTTTTGAAATCAGGTGGTCAAAATGGGAAAAAGTTGAAGCGGCATATGATCTTAAAACAATTCATGAATGCCATAGGAGTGGGAAAATGAATTCCTGTTTTCTCCAAATCTAACACCTATTTTAGCTCAAACTTGGTCTGCACCTTGACAACATACGTATTAAAGTCGATAGGCGCACCGATGCGCCAAAGATCTCTTAGGGCCTAAGAGCAAGGCGTTCGGCAAGGCATGGGCTTTATTGAAGCGAGGCCCGCATTGCAGGAAAAAAAAAAAGCAAAAATAACATAGACTTCATAATTCAACATAGGAAAATCAAATTTCTGAAGTCATAAACCTTAAGACAATGACATTTAAGAAGCATCTACCATTTCAACCACCACAAAAAACATCTACCTAATATTACACATTTTGCTTAGACAAGTACTAATTAAATCCAGCAAAGACTAGATATCCATAAAAGGTGTACTTCTGTCCAACATTCCACCACCAAAGGAATTTATCAATATTCAATTCGAAATTCTAAAATCACACGCAAACCTTGCAAGTATAGTATAACCAAGAAAAGAGTGTAAAAGTTCATAATTTCTATCAATGGATATTCAAATTAAATGTCAATTCAATTTGAAAGAAACAAGAGAAACAATGAAAAAGAGAGAAACGAAGAGAGTGAGAGTCAAAAGAGATATCGACACATAAAGAAAGAAAAAGGAAAAGGGGAGAGAGAACAGCACCAACACAGATGTTAATAAGAGAGAGAGAAGACACGAAATCGAACACTCATTCCTATTTGTTGATAGAAAGATGTTCATCAAATACCGGATTTTGCGCTTTTTTTGGAATTCCTCATATCCAAGGCAACTTACCACAAGCACCCACCCATACAACTAGTTGGGAGATGTTCGTCTTTTGAAGTACATTTGAAAGTCTTGGTGATATGTAGCTATTAGTTAAAATCATTTTAAAGTTGGACTTTAAAGTCCAACGAGTTTTGAAGAACATTTGAAATTTTTGGTAACTTGTAAAATTATTTGAGAATCCTTTTAAAATCCGTAGACTATTTCAAGAACATTTTAAAGTTTTGGTGACTTATAAGAGGAGTAAGAAAAATAGAGGAAGAGGAGGAAGAGATATAGGAAACTAATCTAAAATTTGAGACCCAGCAACATTACTTGTCAATTTGCATCAAACTTCTCCAATTGACGAAACAGTATTGATTCTTAATCTTCGTCGTCAGGCAATGAGACCGCGAGGGTGGAGGTCTTCTTTCTCCATTAGGGCTTGCTCCTTTAGTTCGGGAGTAAGAGAGGTTTTGTTTCAAGTTTTCGGGTTTTGATTGAGTGTGCATCCAGTTTTGATACATCAAACGACTTAGATTCGCATCAAGCGCAATCCAAAAAGCATAAATGAGGTGTAGGAGGTGTGTGCATTGGGCCTCTCCTCGAGGTGTTTTGAGGCGACAGATGCTTCATTAAACTCGGGTCCCTTGGCTGTAACTACACTGCGATCGAGTTTTAGCATTCGGGAATATAGCAGAAGGCATGTGTTGGAGATTTGACTTTTAGTCAAAAACCACAACGGATTGTTGAGGAGGAGGAAATTGGGAAAGCTAAAACCAAGATTAGAAACAAGTAAGGTTAGAAAAGAATCGAATAAGAGAATTTTGGCCATGTTTGTTTGCGGGTTTGTGGCTTGGGATTGGACTATTTCACTAATAGTCCCATATATAACTTCGTTTGGCAATTATGTAGAATAAAAGACACCCATAGACAATATTAAATAAATAATGAAATGCATACATTGCTCATAAAGATTCTCATTAAAATGGAAAAAGAGTTTTTATTTTGCGCCTCTGCTTAGGCTAACAACTATGCTTATCTAAATTATTGTACCTCCTCTTCACACTTGTAAATCCTACCCTCTAATTTTAGGGTGCAAAATAAGTTTGAGGAATGTTGTGGAGGTGAGCAGCTTGAAGCCTGTAGGAATCTGTGTCATTTGTGCGGAATAGGTTCTCATGTACAATGACTGCCATCTTTACTACCATTCTTAGTCACTTTGGTAACACATTGGGGACACGTGTGCCATTTTGAAGTATGGCACATTTTTGTGGAGTGGAAGGCAATCTTGTCTAAGACTATGCCATATGTTATGAAATTCCTTATACATATGAAGGACTTAAATATACAAAAAAAAAAAAAAACTGAAATCTGATTCCTATTACTAATCAAACCATGAAACTGATGTTTATTTGGATAAACAACATTTGAAATGAATGAGTTTGACGTTTTCATTTACAATAAATAGAAAAGATTACCTATTTCAATTGGATTAGAAACCTAAGCGGAAGAGTTGAAATAAATGTAGGAAATATTTTTTTTAAGATCCTCACATAACTAGTATCCTCGTAATTCTTTTGAAATAAAATTCTGTTCACTTAATTATTTGAAATCTTCCCGTAACTTTGGAATTAGTATATATATATATGTGTGTGTGTGTGTGTGAGTGTGTGTGTGTGTACTTATATATATATATATATAGTGAAATGGATTTAAAAATGTATAATAGATACTAATATTACTTTAGAACCAGATGCTCATATGCAAGTAAGGGCCAGTGTATATCCATCTCTTTATAAAGGAACAACATTTACTTTTACCATAAATGACATTGCTACGCGTAATATAGATCTAAGCTTTCAATCACGTGACCTTGGTCTTACATTGAATATGTTAGAGTATTCGTTTTTTTAGTTTCGAGAGTACTATTGTAATAGTGTCATCGTGTGATTTAATATAAATAGCTTGAGGTAAAGGGGGCTAAAAAAAGTTTCCTAAACCATTTCTCTCTTTGTTCTCTTTTCCTTCCTCTAAGCCTAAATTATTAGTCTTTTTTCCATACATCTTGGTATCAGAGCACCCGATCTTTGCTCTAGGGATACACCTGGTCATTCATACGTCATTGGAAGTCCATTGGAGGTGCTGCGTTGACGTCAGCATTTGTATGGATGTCGGTGATCGTGGATAATACTTCTCATCTCGTCTCGATATCCTCTTGATTATGGTGATTTTTGCAAAAACAATTTTTGGATATGAAGGTTCATTGTTATTTTCTAATCTTTTTTGATTTTTTAGGATTCTTTTTTCAAATATGCTCTCGCCTGGTAATGGGCGGGGACATCATTATCCCAGTTTGTTACATGGACTCAGGTATGGGAGTAGGGTTCGGGTATATATCTAAGTGCCAGATTTATATAATTCTTCTGTTAGGGATGTTGGAACACGACAAAACATTTGTATTTTTTAATATCTTTCTTTATTTTCTACGGTAAATGATGCTTGCAAGTTTTCATAGATCATTTTATGCATACTATTAGGGTTGATGCATAGTTTTATAGTAAATTCAAATTACTAAATATGCTTTTTAGATTAATGTATAATTAAAAATGTTCTACATATATCCCGTACCCTTATCCAAAACTCCAGGTGTCGATTATTCGACACAGGTACTTTATATCTTTTGAACAGTCTGTGTAACATAGATTCCAGTTTGGCTCTTTTTTATTTATCTTTTAGTCTTTATCTTCTTGATTTCCCTTTCAATTTAGTTTCTGATAGTCAATTAATTAAAGCCTTAAATTGTTCTATAACTTTTTTTTTTAAACTTGCCTTTCTTTAATTTTTTTTTCCTTCTTTTCAATGGCATTTTTACATAAGTCATCCTTCTACGATTAAGTTGAAGTTAGCTATTCCCTCTTTGAGTCCTATGTTTAGTTTAGAGTGTGAAGTTTACCAGTTCGGCAAGCATCACGATCGTTCTTTTCCTCCTAGTATTACTGGACATTAGTTTGAGTCTTTTGTTGTAGTCCACATTGACATTTGAGGTCCTTCTCGTAATACTAGTATTAATGGATATTCTATTTTGTGATTTTTGTTGATGACTTTTTTCTCATGACTTGGTTGCTTTATTGAAAGAAAGATCGGAGTTTTCTTATATTTTCTAAATTTTATAATGAATTTTTAATACAGATTGGTAGATTAATTAAAGTTTTTCGATCTAATAATGTCTTAAAATACATGCAGTATGTTGTTGCATCTTTTTGTGTTAAATGTGGTATTATTTATGAGAAGAGTTGTGCTCATACCTTGCAACAAAATGATGTAGCCAAGCGTAAGCATCGCCACTTGTTAGATAATGCTCCTACTGTCTTTTTCCAATGCAAGTACCAAAATCGTTTCGGCATGACGTGGTTCTTACTGCTTGTTATCTTGTTAGTCGTATGCCTTTTGTTGTTCTCAATCAATAGTCTCCTTTTTCTTTATCATATCACGACTTTTCCCCGTTTCCCCACTCGGGTGCTCAATTATTGTGCCTTTGTTTATGTTCTAGATCCTAGTCTTGTGATAAGTTATCTCCTCGGGCTTGGAAATGTGTTTTTCTCAAGTACTGTTGTACTCTAAAGGAGTATTGATGTTATGATTCTAAATCTTCTTGCTAGTTCGTCAATGTTGATGTCTTCTTTTCGAAGTCTACTTCACCTCCGCTTGTAAGAAGTTATCTTTTGATTTTATCTGTTGTCGTAAGAGGGGGCCTACTTCTCCCACTTTACCATTACCACTCTTCGTGCACTGATACCCTTTACTTGTCCTTTGCCGGTGTATATGTGGTCTCGAGATTGGCATGTTATATTATTCCAATAATTAAATGGCTTGACGACTAAAGATGAGTTACAAAATATAAATAGAGCTAACCTAAACCGGTAAACCCTAACTAGCGTTAATGACTAAACTACTTTTTAACTAACAATAAAATAACTAAATAACCAAAAAATATACTTCCACCACCTTTCAAAATCATAGTCCCAGCTCAGTGAGTAGTGAATGTTTGCCAAGCAAGAATTGAAAAGCCGTAGTATGAATCTTGGTAAAGAAATCAGTAAGATGTAAGGTCGAGGAGACAAAAGGTAGATTACTAGTACCAATCTGAAAATGTTGACTGACAAAGTGATAATCAATCTCTATATGCTTCGTCCATTTATGGAAAACAGACTTGTGAGCGATTTAGGTGGCACTCTTGTTATCACAGTAAAGAGAGGTAGACGAAGAGAGGAAAACACCCAAACTAGTGAGTAGCCACCTGAGCGAAACAATCTAAGCGGTTGTATAAGGCATGGCACGATATTCCACTTCATCAGTAGAACAAGCAATGACACAGTTTATTGCTCTTTCAAGAAATGAGTCAATGAGAAATACACAAAACCATTAGTAAACTTGTAGTCAGACACATCGTTAGCCCAATCAACATCAGCACAAGCCCGAAGAGCCAAAGATGAAGTAGAAGACAATAATAAACTCTAGAAGATAGTACCAATCGACAAAGCTAGATGAAACCAAATCTGTTGCAAATATGATACGATGCAGTGCAATGCATAGGTGTGGCAATTGTTTGGGTCCAAAAAAGTTAGGGTTCCTGCTCTGATACCATGATAAAATAAAGAGAAAAGAGAAATAATGTATTATTCCAATAATCAAAAGGCTTGACGACAAAAGATTAGTTACAAAATATAAATAGAGCAAACCTAAAACCTAATTACCTCAATAGCTAAACTACCTTTTAGCTAACAATAAAATTACAAAATAACTAAAAAATATATTTTTATAGCTCTCTACTCATCCTTTGCAGGTGTATCAGCGATCTCAAGATTGGTCTACTGTCTCTTTCGGCCTGCTACCTTCATCTTCTATGTTAAAGGCTCTTGCTCCTGCACTTGTCCCTGCTCCTATGGATGATGACTTACCAATTGCCTTACGTCGTATTTAACGTATTTGTACTCAACATCCTATCACCCAGAATGTTTCCCATGATCATTTCTCTTCTTGTTTTCATTCCTTTGTACCTTATCTATTGTTTCTTTTCCTCCCTCTCATAAACAGGCTATGTCGTTATCTAGCTAGAAGCACACAATGGATGAGCGAATGAGTGTTCTTCATAAGAATCATTCTTGGGAGCTTACCTCTCTTTCCCCCTAAAGAGAGGTTGTTGGTTGTCGTTGGATATATGCACTCAAAATATCTTCATGATGGGTCAGTAGAGTGTCTTCAGGCACATTTGGCGGTTAAAGGCAATACTCAATTTATTTGGAGACTTTTAGCCTACTACTTACCTTAATTCTGGTTGGATTCTTTTCTCTATTGCAGTTCGTCATTCTTGGCCGTTGAATCAACTTGATATCAAGAACACTTTCTTGTATGGTGATCTTGAAGAGCAGGCCTATATGGCTTAGCCCCTAGCTATGTTGCCATTGGCAGTGAGCACCTTGTTTGCTACTTATGTGATCTTGAAGAGGAGATTTGAAGCAATCTTCTTGTGCATGGCTTGATTGTTTTAGCTCTGTTGTTCTTGCCTACGGTTTTTGGCGTTCCACCTCTAATTATTATGTTTTTGTCATTCATCTAGTTGGACCTTTGTGTTGATTGTCTATGTTGATAATATAATTCTTTCTGGTGATGATCTACTGGTATTGTTGACTTAAAATGACATTTGGGGCAACACTTTCGGACCACGGATTTGGGTGTTCTTCATTATTTTCTTAGGATTGAGTTTGCCCGTTTTTTCTAAGGATATTCTCTATCACAACACAAGTATTTCCTTGGTCTTTTATCTGAGACCTGGTTTCTTAGTGCTTGTTCGATTGATACTCTAATGGATTCCACAGTTAAGGTTCATGCTAATTTTAAGATCTTTTCTGATATTGATCGCTATTGTCGTTTAGTTGGGAAACTTATTCATCTCACCATTACTTGCCTCAACTTTACTTATGTCGTTGGAGTCTTTAGCCAAGATATGCATGATGCTCGTCAACCTCGCTGCGATGTTGTTTGTCATATCATGTGTTATTTAAAGAGTTCTCCTAGTCGCAATATGTTATATCAACCCTCTGTTTCTTTTTTTGTTGTGGGGTTTAGTGTTGCAGATAGGCCTAGTATTCGCTCTTATTGACAGTCCACCTCTGTTTCTTGTTTGGTCGATTGTACCTTGGCTTCTGAGATGTTATAGGTTCAATCTACTCTCGTTGATTTTGGCATGCATGTGTTTTGTAACTAGACCACCATTTTTATTGCTAATAATCTAGTCTTTCATGAGCGGACTAATCATATTGAGATTGATTATCACCTTATATGGGATTTTTTGTTGCAGAAGTGTATTATCACTCTTTATGTGCGTTCAGAAGATTAGTTAGGAAATATCTTCACCACGCCATTAGCTCGTACTTCATTCCATTACTTATCTTTCAAGCTAGGCATGTTTGACATGTATGCTCCAGCTTGAGGGGAAGTGTTAGAGTACTCATTTTTTTAGTTTCGAGGGTACTATTGTAATTGTGTCATGATGTGATTTAATATAAATAGGTGTCATGCAAAGGGGTTGACCAAAGTTCCCTAATTCATTTATCTTTCTTCACTTCTCATTCCTTTAAGCCTAAATTCTTAGTCTCTTTACATTTCAACTGAATGCATCACTCACTATGGAATCACACACTACTACGAAATCACTACAAGAATCACACACACTTGGGATTGTCACCTACCCCCGAGAGAGAATCTTCACTTATGCAATTTCTTCCACCTCTCACACTTTTACCAATGATGCCCAAAGTCCCTTATATTCTTCGTTTCCTTGTGTCATTTTCCACGCCATATGTTGAGATTCTAGACAAAGCTATAAATGCCATTATTGACTTCTCAACAATAACAAGCATCTCAAATACATCCATGGGTTTTGTAAGAATAAAAAATGTAAAAGTTATCAAATATAAGTGATGTAGCATGTGGAAGGACATGAAATAAAAGTAAGGTAGCGCAAAGGTGTTACAACTCTAACACAAGGTCACAGTTTATACTCAAATTCTTATTCATAAACTATGAATAATACATCAAGAGAGTCTTATTTATAGGCCTAAAATTTTAATTTTAAAGGAAAACCATACTATTAAACTAAAAGGAAACAAAATAAAATATTAATTATAAGATAATCAAAATAACTAGAATCATAAACTAATGAAAACAAAATAAAATCATATTTAAAAGATAATCCAAATAAAACTAATTATTAAATAATGAAAATAAAATTGCAAATGGGCCCCAATGTTTCGTATCATTCTCCTTTATTGATAAAAAGAACTCGACTTCAAGTTCCCCTTGAAATATTGAACTTTGTTGTGCGGAAGAGTAAAATACTTCAATTGTGTTGGCAATTGTTGCTTCCTTTGAAACTTGAATGCCTAGAAACTTGCAATCCAAATAATATTAGTTTTCAAGTGGTTAACAAGATTCATTAGACACCTAATCAAAATCTTAAACACCAATAATATCATTTTGTTTTGTCTTGATGGATTATACTTTTGGTTGACAATCAATAGGATTGGACAAGAGTACATCCTTATGTTCGAAAACTCTTCATTTGATGAAATCCTTTTTTGGCATGGGAATGTCTCGCTCTCAATGGTTGGAGGAGGAATTCATTTAACGTTGGATTGGAGTAGAGTCAGATTTTTTTAATCCAAAATGTGGCAATGCTGCTCAGTAGGTATCAAAATGGAGACACGAGTTGACAACCAATCCTTTTTTTGGGAATTATAGGCTTCAACAAAATAATTTTTTCACAATATTTGAATTAGATGGTGTTTTCTTTCCCATTATAAATGGCACTAAATTAAACTATCCATGGATGACTATATATCGCATGCAAAATATTCATGGGAAGGACGTCACACCAACTCTCACCAAAATTGTCATCCATTTGAATAGGAACTGAACACCTTTAGGAGACTAAAAGATGAGTGCTATCAGCCCCCAAAAAATTGATAGGGTTACGGGTGCATGCTGAGGCTTCGTCCTTGTGATACATGATATGGATACCATATTCATTGGATGTCCTTTATCTGTGACAATTTTACGAACTTTGTTGGTGCATCTAGGCAAGGTAGTGTTTTCACTGCATTAAGAGACTGCGAGATGTGCAAGAATAAAAGGCCGAAATATGAAAGATATATTTTTTGATAAAGTGAAGAAAGGAGAGAGAATTAGATAACAAAAGGGAGGGAGATGCGAGCTTAAGCTTCGATATGAAAATGACGTAGCATGTGCAAGGACAGGAAATTAGGGAAATAGAGTGCAAAAGGGTCACAATCTTAACACAAGGCCACAACCTAAACTCAAATTTTCTTTCATAAACTCTAAATAGTACATCAGAGTCTCTTATTTATAGACCTAAAACTCTAATGTAGAAGGGAAACTTGATAGTAAAGAAAAGGGTATAGCCTCTCACATGATTGGGAAATAGAAATTCTCTTTTTCCTTATTCCCATTTAATTTGAAGGGAATTTCTAAATAATTTATGACATCTTATGGTAGAATATTATATAAAATGCATTTTTAGTTGAAGTTTAAGAGGGTGAGAATTTAGGTTAAGGAAAAAGAAAAGGAAAGAAAAAGAGAATATGGAAACATAACATATTTCCACCCCCCTCACATCTATTTATATAAAGCACACCACGACATCTATGACAATAATGCCCTTAAAATAGAAAAATAAGTAAATAGTCTAGCAGTTCTCTCAAGTTGAAGCATAGAGATCAAACATGCCCAGTTTGAAAGACAAGTGGAAAAAAGAATGAGCTAAAGGTTTGGTGAAAATATCGCCAAGCTGATCTTGCGACCAAATATAAAGAGTGACAATATGCTTTTGCCTCAACAAATCCCGGATGAAACGACAATCAATTTCAATATGCTTAGTCCGCTCATGGAAGACTGGATTATTAGCAATGAAAATAGCAACATGA
Source organism: Heliamphora exappendiculata (assembly GCA_034768845.1). Taxonomy (NCBI): domain Eukaryota; kingdom Viridiplantae; phylum Streptophyta; class Magnoliopsida; order Ericales; family Sarraceniaceae; genus Heliamphora; species Heliamphora exappendiculata. The sequence continues at coordinate 3,115 of JAOTRH010016365.1, read as the reverse complement.
TTGTTGCAAGATATTTGCAAATGATCAGTAGTAGTAAGGCTAAAATCAAGTAGGAGAGAGCACATCTACAACATCTCCGAGGTAGTATGGGTCATAGCACGATATTCAGCTTCAACACTCGAACAAGTTGCTATGGTCTGCATTTTATTATGCCAAGTAATAAGATTGCCACCGGCTAAAGTACAGTTGTCGGTGGTAAACCACCGTTCAAAATGACTATTAGCTCAATCTGCATTACTGAAGCCAACAATAGAGAAAGAATCAGAGGGCCGATATAACAAACCTCGATTGGGAGCATGTTTTAAATAACACAAGATACACCAGATGGCCTTATAATGAGGCTAAAGAGGCGCATGCATATATTCACTAACCACTCCAACAACATAAATAATCCGAAGCCGAGTAATCATGAGACTATGAAACACAGACACGCTAGAATAGGTGCCATAGCAGTGTTGGATACACGAGGGACACAGACACACCGAGACATGTGTCGAAAACACCACTTGGCATGTCCTAGTTCAATTAGACACACGACGGACATGCGTGTCCATTTTTTGAATTCCACGACACTCCAAAAGCTAAAGCAAAAAACCCTACTCGCGCAAGAGCCTTCGTGAGTTAATAGCTGAAGTCTAACGCGCCAAAAGCTGATGTCGGCAACCTATTGTCTCTCAACGACCTTAGCGACTTAGGCATCTTGTCTTTGCCTTGCGACCTCCTCCTTCATGCTCATCGACCACCGACTACTTGGATCTGACCGGCGACAACCACCGACGACTCAATCTCCAACGACGTTTGCACTCCAAGTATGCACTCTCTTCTTCTCCCCTTTTCCTTCTCCCCTTTTCTTTCTCCCCTCTTTTTTCAATAGACCTTCACCCTCGATCTCCCCTTTTTCTCCTCTCCTTTTTGCTTCTTTCGACCTCAATCTAGTCTTTTTCTTCTCCCCTTTTTTCTGAATTTTTTTTATTATACATTTTTTTCTTTACATTATTCTGATTAGTTTTAAAATCCCAGATTCCCTTTTTTGCTTATTTCTTTGTCTTTATCTTTTTTTACCACCATCAATCTCTGGTGACCCTCCCCCGTCTTTTTTTGATAGTTCATTTGTGGTTCTATTTATAAACATGGAGCAAATGTATAAATTAAAAATAAAAAAATATATGTTTTTCGTATCCCTTCTGTGTTCATGTCCTAGTTTTTTTGAAATCGTCGTACCCGTTTATGTGTCCGTGTTCGTATCCGCGCTTCATAGTCATGAGATACATAAGTTTCCCAACTAGACAACAATATAAACCGATATTAGAAAAAAGTCCCTCTGAATCAACATCAAGTTTAACCATAAAATCCGTAGGAGTATCAACAGGATGATCACTAAGACAACTGGTGTCAGATAAAAGATTAAGAACACTCTTCCGCTGAGATAGAGAAATACCCTGAGAAGATCGAACAACTTCAATCTCAAGAAAGTATCGACGAGCACCTAGATCCTTGGTATGGAAGTGTTGACTTAAATGCCTCTTTTAAGTCAAACGATACCATCAGAGTCATCAACGAAAACAACAATATTATCAACATATACAATGAGCACAATAGTCTCACTAGAAGAATGACGAACAAAAAAAGACTGATAAGATGTGGAACGCCGAAAATCGTCGGCAAGAAAAACAAAGATAAAGCGATCAAACCAAGAACAAGGAGATTGCTTCAAACCGTATAGAATGTTACGCAAGCAACAAACAACGTGCTCACTGCTCATGACAACATAGCTAGGAGGCTAATCATATATGCATCCTCTTAGAGATTACTATGAAAAAAAAGCGTTTTTGATATCAAGTTGATAGAGAAGCCAAGACCGCCTAACTACAATAGAGACACGAATCTGAACAGAATTACGGTGTGGTACAGGCGAAAGGGTTCTAAATAATCAACACCATATGTTGAGTATAACTTATGGCCACCAAGCATGCCTTAAGGCTACAGATCCATCGAGTAGGTATTGGATTGTTTACACCTAGTGGCAACCAACAACCTTTTTCCTAGAAGGAAAAGAGGTATGCTCCCAAGTTTGATTATTATAAAGAGTACTTATTTTCTCATCCATAGCGTACATCCATCTAGACAAAGACAGAGCTTGCTAATAAGAAGGGACAGACATAGTAGAAACGGTATTAGCTAAGGAATGAAAAATAGAAGAGACATGATCGTAGGAAACATATTGAGTGATTGGATGTTAAGGTATAAGTACGTTTACCTCGGCACAAAGCAATGGGTAAGTCATCATGTAGAGCAGAAGGTGATGGAGCAGGAGCCTCTAGCATAGAAGAGGATGTTAAGTATATTTAGTATTAATATATTAAGTATTAATAATAACCTGTGGGGATGCCCACAGTATTTACTATATGCTCTCATTGCTTAATAAATACGTGTGGACGTCTCTCAATGAGGACACGCACTTTTTCATATTCTTTCTTTCTTTTCTAACATGGTATCAGAGTCATGAAACCCTAGCTTATCACAAACCCTAGCCTCCACCAGAACCAGCCGCCGACCACCAGACGCTCGCTGTCCTCCGACGGCACTCCAGCCGTCGTCGCCGACCCTCGTCGGCTTTCCCGGAGCTCACGCCGACCATTGTCGTCTATCCCAGTAACGTGCGCCGATCCTCGTCGACCTTTCAGGTGCATCAATCTTCCTCGTCAACCCCTTTAGGGGTGACGACGACCTTCGTCGGACCCTCCTAGGGTGGTTTCGACCCCCATCAGTCCATCGACCTCCTTCGTTAACCCCTCCAGGCGTGACGACGACCGTCGTCGGATCCTCCTAGGGTGGTTTTGCCTGCCGTCAGCCTCGTAAGTCCCTCAAGGAGGGAACGTCGCCTGCCGTCAGTCCATCTAGGGCCTCCGGCGACCCCTGTCAAGCCTTCCTCTGCCTCCGACGACTACTGTCAGCCTCTCCAAGGCTTGAGATAGACCCAGCCGACCAAACAAGTCTTGCCGGAGCCTCGCCGGACTTCGTTGGCTCTTCCAGATCATTTTGCTTCTCCCTCACAGCATCTGTCCACTTCTCCTGAGACAAATGGTGAGCATGATGCTAGATTAAGGATGCTGTG